>JAGFPH010003316.1:88035-156268 GCA_018207615.1 Philaenus spumarius | reverse complement strand
ATTGTTGCGTACTGTACAAGCACCTATAACCACTGCGCCGTTCTGCTACCATACTGTCATGTAGGCTTAAGTACATTCTAATTAATGACAATTAATTGTCCTTCTTGCTCCAAATAGACACATTTGTAGCACACTGTACAAACACCTTCAACCACTGCGACATTCTGTTCACTTACTCTCATGTGTGCAATTAACAGGTGAGCATGTAAGCCTTCTAGTGCCCTGGTAGAATTGTTTTGCCTTAAAGTAATTTCAATGTAAATGAGAGATAAAGTATTCGTATATATTTTAATTTGAATGTTCGTATTTAAGTGCAGGTAACCTACTATCTACTGAACTGATCGGATATTTTGGAGTGTCAACTTCTATAGTCGCACCTCGTCAAAAAATGGTGGACTCTGAATCGGATTGTACCTGTAAATATTTTCATCTATGCATTTATTTGTTTTAAGTTTTAATTTAACTAGAAAACTAGATTCAGTTAAGTTATATTATGTTTTAGTTTTAGTTTTTCACTTTATAACGAGAGGTGATTAATTTATACTCATGAATAAGTATACTTTTCTTTATATACCGGTACACAAATGATGGAAGATGTCCGAACAAACTATATTTCTAAAAACTTAAATAAATATTTTTGATTCTCAAGAGGCTTTTCATAATCCAGTATTCAGTGTTGTCGGTATTCAATATATGTGTCCTATTTTTGATTTATGATTCTTTATGTAAACCTATGGAACATTTACAATACAATACACAGAACTAAGCATTAATTATAACAATACATTTATTCGTTAGACCAAACAAGTTCGTCCTTGAATTACTTGTTGAAAGCAATTTCTTCGGTTTTACGATACTGGAATGAATAGACAATACGATCGTCTAATTGAAAACGGGACTCGTAGCAGAATGTCGGGAAAATAAGGAATCTAATCCAGTTGCCCTAATCAAGTTAAAACAGAAAAACAAAACGAAATGTGTAACAATTTTGTGTAAATTTGGTCAGAATCAGTGTAGTGTATATTTGAAAACATGGTGTATATTTGACATGTGTTTTTAATTTTTGCACATCTAAATTAAAATTTAATTTAAATCAATTTAATATTTAACCTAACCTGACCTGAGATTATTTTTAGGTTTTATAAGAATTTTTATACCATTGTTTATGTTGTGTAAAACACGACTCAGTTGAGATTATGGAGAAAACTACAACCAAATAAATAGATGAAGACAAATTTTTTATGATAAAATAATACTTAAACAACTCAAAATAAGTGCAGTTGTAACGAATATCTTAAAAATAATTTTAAAATAAACGGTACCAGGAACTGGCACATACTTTCTCACAAACATATTTAAATTATTAAACAGATTCACGGGGACTTGTAGGGTGGGGTAGGAGAGGTGATTTTGTATTAAAGTTGTTTTCCCATAAAAATCCATAAAATAACGGAAAAACCAACTTTTCTCAAAAACGGATCGAACGATTTTGATTAAAATTTTACAGTTTATAGTACTTTTGGTCCCTAATAAACTATACAATTTTAATCAAAATCGTTAGAGCCGTTTTTGAGAAAAGTTGATTTTTCAGTTATTTTAAGGGTTTTTATGGGAAAATTACCCTTAAAATTTAAAAATTCACAAAAATGAAAAAAACGCCTGGAGATACTGTGGATTAGTACCTCCGTACCAAATTTCATCAAAATCGGACGACTGGTTTAGGCTCTAGGTCTGATAACATCCACACAGACACACAGACACACAGACACACATACAGACACACACACAGACATCACTCCGAAAACCACTTTTTTAGGTTCAGGGGGACCCAAAACGGATATTTCCACCAAAAACTCAAACTCGAAAATTTTGACGAATACAATACTTTCTCCATATACTATGGTATAGGGAGAGAAAGTAAAAAATCAACAACGCGTTTACACTTCTATAATTTAGACAAATCATTATTATTTAATACTTGATCTTACGATGAATTTATATTTTTCATAATCAAATTGATATACGGCTTTGAAAAAACGTATTGTCAAAGCAGCCAATTGACTGCTCACCCTCTACGTTTCAACCATTGACTAGTGAAATCTAGAACTTATCCTCTCAACCTTTAATAATAATAATAATAATAAAAACAAGAAACACGATGGATACCGTACTATAGGAAAATTAAAATAATGGACTCATGATTTTCATTCATATTTTACATGTAAAACTAAATATTAAATAAAATTATTTTTCAGTGCTTCGAATAATCATTATCGAATTTGTCCGAACTAAAACAGTAATAAATAAAACGCATAAAAATAACGGTTCTTTGCTGGGTGGTTAAAATCTTAAACGAGACGGCGTCTTCTCTCTCAACGATGACCCCATAACTGCTTCGAATGATTTAATAGTGACCGTTAAAGTAAATTTCACCGTTTAGTCTTCGATGTTGTTAAATCAGAATAGGCAATCATTTAGGGAATCATACTTTAGCTAAACGCAAAATGTGCAAAACATTCTTTGCTCGTTCATATTTAACG
Source organism: Philaenus spumarius (assembly GCA_018207615.1). Classification (NCBI taxonomy): domain Eukaryota; kingdom Metazoa; phylum Arthropoda; class Insecta; order Hemiptera; family Aphrophoridae; genus Philaenus; species Philaenus spumarius. The sequence goes on along the minus strand of JAGFPH010003316.1, from coordinate 153,728 downwards.
ATAAAGTACTGGCCGGAGATAAAGACAAGATAGCCTCCAGACCAAGGTTGCTAACAGACTAACTCATTCTACCACCTAAATTTGTTAATACCTATGACTGATTTCAGTATCTTTTAGTAGAAAATATTATAATACGTTCAATTCTTCTCCATGATTATATTAATGGTATACTTATTATGTATATCTATATAAGATGCTAGGTACCTGAGTAGCTTCCTGATAGTGTATAAAAGGTCAGAACAATAACTTTCAATGACCTTGAGATATGTTCTTGTTGTTACTATTTAGCCCAGTCAATTTAGCTTTAAAATTCATAAAGAAAAACAAAAAATGGTATAGTTTTGCAAATTGGCTTAAAATGTCAGTTTATCATACTAAATGTCCCCTAACGTAAGACTTGAGCTTTCGCCGCCATCTTGGATTTTAAGTATAATTTTATGGTTTTTCTAAATTATCTCACAAAGTATTAATATTTTACATACCATTGACTATTCATTTCTGAAGCACCAACCTAAGCTCAACCTGAAAAGATCAAATGAGCGATATGTTTTAATGATGTACATCAACTTGTGTCTGAATGTAAAAATCTCCTCATAGATTACAAAACATATTTTTGCACTGTGTGAATTTAAATCACATCAAAGAAAGCGTGACTTAAGTAAGAGTCAAGTATTCTGCTCTATCAAGATGTACAAGTACAAATTTAAAACATTTATTTTCATTGACTAAAATAAAGGTATTCATTATTTCTATTTATTAATTTCTTAAGTTAAAAATGAACCGATCCCAAATAAAATCTGTGTGTTTTAATTCAGTTTATTCTGTTTTTTTTTTTTTTAGTACGACTACACTGAGAAAAAATTTATTAGTTTGTATTACACTGATTTAAATAAAACCCGAACCACAAAACAAGGAACAAAAACAATAACTAAACAACTAAAATGTAAGTTATGTTTACTACGTTACCCTTATGTACATTTCGATGACATGGTCATCATCCTCAGAGGGTTTTAACACTACTACCTTAAAGAGGGGTAGTATCGAAAACTACATATTGACGATGTTTTTACTATAATAATAATTTGTATTCAACTAATATTTGTATTTACAAAACGTAAATACATATTATGTTTTATTTACTAGCAATCGAATCCAGTTCACTAGAATTAACTTTAGCATTTTCAATCACTGCTAAACATTGTTTAAAACAGCATGATAAATCCTGCGATAAAAATACCAAACGATGATTAAAACATTGGTAAAATTTTGCATAAAACCTGAACAACTTTTTAGTTAATTAGCTGAAAACATGAAACACTTCCTCTTTGTAATGCTGTATCAAATACATTGAAAACTCTGCCAATTAAATGTCAATGTTTTGTTGAAATTATACAATAAAATCGTTTGTTGTTTTCATCGTTGAAGATATTTGATTGGTCATTTAAACGCCAATATGTCTTCCACTAAACTAACGATACTTTGAAAACGATTCCAAACTATGTCTGCGCTTGATATTATAAAGAGGTAAAATTTGTTTGTTTGTTTGTTTATATGTAGGTGGTAATCTCTTTAACTATTGAACCGATTGAAAAAATAGTTTATCTAATAAAAAGCTACACTATCCCTGAGTAACATAGGCTAGAAATAATTTTTATTTAAGGGTTGAAACAACCCCTAAAACAATAAATATTAATAGTTATACTATCCTTAAAGCTACAGACCTGAAATGTTTTAAATTTATTTCTTACAAGATGCATAGAAAAAGTAAACTAGATTTGCATTTTGTTTTTGTCGTGAGCTGCCAAGGGGTGAAAATTTAGTAACAACGTCTATGGTAAAAATGTTGATTGTTATACTTTCCTTAAAGCTAGAAAATAAACCCTTAATAAATAAAGGAATTTAAAAATAAGAAAACACTATGTTACATCCTAATTAAAAATAAATATTAGACATATTAGAATTTATTAGTAGGCCTATTTATATATAATAACCTGTTTGCATTTGCTTCGACGCGAGTCACTGAAGGGGATTGGCGAGCGAAGCAAGCAGGGGATGGAGCCCTCTAGTAAGAAATAATATCGAACATAATTATCTGTTTTTTTTTTTTTTTATCTGTTCGTCAATCACTGCTTGGCCTCTTTTTTTATAAACATGCACTATAACACATAATATAGACAACTTCGAATAGGAAAGAAAATACATCAGAAAAGGTTTTCTCAACACTTTTAATAACAATTTTAGAATTATTATTATTTTATGGTCTGTATATAGAGCTACCCATAACCTAATTACCAAATTATAAATTTTACAAATTCCATCTATAGAGAGTCAATTTTGAAATCGAGAGAACAACCCTGAATATCTTTCCTAATAAGACCCATCGAATGAGTAATGCAGTAAGTTAAACCTGTTACCAATAGTAAATAAATTACCTCGACATTTAGCAAATGTTTAGTTACATAAACCAGGTAAAATTTGTACTTCAAATTAAGTAAAGATATTTAATTAATTTACCAACAATTGCCTGAACATTACATTGCACTACCTTAAGACCCTAAGGTTTTGACTCATAAAGTTCACATGAAAAATTACATCTTGGGAACAGTAACCACCTTTATACAAAAAATATCGATTTACTAGAATGCATTTATTTATTTAAAATCACATTAGTAGATCCATAGGCAACCCTCAAACTCCCCCAACCCTCCCCATTCCTTCAAACACCTTGTAAGTGTGCTGACTTCAAACAAATTGTATTTCAATGTGATGTAACATATTAAAAAAATAAAGTTTACAATATTGTCACACAATCCTTTCTTATCCTTGAAATACACAAACAATTCATCAATCAAAATTAAAATTATACTCAACACATACACCACATATTGACACAAAAACCGCGGCACTCACAAAATGTTAAGGGTTTTAAAATTACCACTCCTAAATTGCTAAAATGGAAGTAAATGTTTTTTAATAAATCAAAACTGTTGTTGATCAATACGTTTTTTTCCTCGTTGGAGGAATTTCTTGAAGCAAATCTAATCCATTGGCGTTGTAACTTTAGGTTTGTCGTGCCCTTTTGATTCCACTCATGAAAGTCTGGCAATCATCTTCCTTTTGTAAACCGATATCCATCAAATCCTCCTTTAAGTCCTGTAAACATGTCTTCTTCTTTGTGTTTTACTGACTAAACACTCTTCACTGACCATATAACCTCCATTCTGTCCATATAATCCAGCCACAACAACCTTATAAATAAAATCCTATAACTATGATAATATGTTTATAAATAAAACAAAAAATATAAATTTCTAACTAAGTTATAAAACATGTTACAACATGTACAAGCAAGTTCTGATTATTGTATATCAGTAGTATTTGTACAATAGGGCCTACTATAATGCGATTTATTATTTGACTTTTTCATAAACTTTTTTCACTGTAATAAATTGTTCAATATAAGATGTATTTTTGACAAAGACTTGAAATTGAACTTGATAAGTGTGAAACTATAATTCCGTAGAGTGAGGTGAACAGATTTCATTCGTTTATAATGTTTTAGAAATCACATTAATTTCGTTTGAAACAATCATAATTTAGCGTATTTACGAAGTGATAAACATTTTTGTATTTACAGCTCCTAGCTTTCAGATGTCTGCAATTAGTTCTAATTGTACAGCTACAACTTACCAGGCGGCCAAATTATCAACCTTATTAAATTATATGTTACTTGGGTAATTTAATTACAGCCCAATTTAGTCCCTTTCGCATCATCAAGTACAGACCTACTACTTTGAAAGGACAAACTGCTGATTATTTCCTTACAATTTTAGCTTACAATATAACTAATTACTGTCAACAAACTTTGTTTTATTTCAAGACATGGAAAGACAAAACAACTCATCGTGCGTCCTAATGATGATTCTCCCTTAAACTCGTTCATTATATAACTAAGTTAAAACTAATAAATGAAGCTAATTGATCAATCGTGGACCACTTCTAAATTTCCTAAATCCCTTCTTTTAGAGAACCATATCTTCTATTTTATCTTGAACTATCTTAAAGCTAAAGCTAATGACACTCTGGAAAATTTTTATGCAGGATTTGAAAACAACATATGATAGACCCCTGAAAGTATCTAGACCGTCCAGAAAAAGCTTAATATTCGATCTTGCGGTTGTCAGCAGAGATTCATTTCTCTAGCTTGTAATCAAGCTCCACACTTGCATATTAATTAGCACCACACTTGCACCATCTTATCTGCACATTATTGTACTTACTTGTACTTACTTGAGGTATTATTATTTATATCTGGTATTGTATCATTAATGAGAAATGTCGGAAAAGACTGACGTGCAAAATACAAATTAAATGTATTTGAACCCATATAACGCTGGAGTCCTTTGATTTTAAAATTTTTGTATGCATTTTTGGTATGTTCTTTAAAAAAAAATACACTTATATGAACATTTAATACCTTATATGAATTCAACACAATTTTGTGGTTTAGGCTGTAACAAAAATAAAATAAATAATATGTTTTTATTGCAATTAAAATCAATAATTGAATCTGAAGTATTTAACAATTTAATGCAAAAGCAGACTGGAAAATAAATTCTGTAAGATAAATACAGTATTATACTTCAAAGTTTGAATAAAAAATGTTTTGCAAGTGCCTTTAAAATAATATAAACAAAATAAAGATTTTTTAATTAGTAAAATATTGAAACTTTAAAAGAAATAAACATGTTTTTAGTTTGTATTCTGCACTCCTGTGAAAGGGTTCAAAATAACCAACATGTTGGGCTGTATTGTACAGTATTTATTACATTTTCCTCTGAATTTTTCGCGACACAGGCGAGAACAAGTTTGTTTGGCTGAATCTGTAGACGGTCTTAATCTCTTACAGTTATCGGTACAGTTCTTGTTGGTTTGGGGAAACATATAAGTTAATGTTGCAACTGGTCGGTCGTCAGAAAGTCAATCGGCCCGTCCAGTTAATATCAAGTTTTCGATGAAGTTGCCATGCATTTTGTTCTCCTGCACGAATAATGTGGGAGACAGAGGAAACTACCATTTTTTGATCTAATCGAAATTATGTAATTTGAAATAATCTGATCGCTTCTGACCACGCCACCATTGAATTTATTATAAATCTTGATTGGATGTGGTTGCTGTATGTTTACAATTTGTTTTCTGTTCACGAATTTCGTGATGCCTGTGAACTGGCAAAACTGGTACTGCATTTGAGACGTCAGACACAATGCTGTTGTACTTCCACTTCTCAACAACTATTGATTTATTGTGTGTTTGATTTACTATTGATTTTTCGTCAATCAACGGACACTTAAAAAGTCAATTTTTACGAATCACAACCTAATCCCTTTATTATTTAGTTCAACAAGTAGTGTGAGTGTTGTAAAAAAGTTGCAAACAATAAGTGGAACGGAAAATCTCCTAAAAGATTTTACAATATTTGAATAAACCAGCATTACTGTTGATGTTTGTTTTATTTTGTAAATACAACAGACGATGTTCCTTGGTGTTTCTGCATCCAATCAACATAACCAGCTGCAGTTGCACCTACCCGGAGATTGTAATCCATATCGGATAGGTTTGCTTGTGACTAAGTCGACCATAGTATAGTAGCATTGCTTCATCTCTATGCTATGATTCTCCTCATGTGGGATGTTATTAACACATTTTTGTTTAATTGTTCAAATAATGGCCTCACTTTAAAAAAAAACGTAAATTTTTGTTTAGATTTAAATTTTTATAACACTGGAAAAGAATGTGGAGAATTAAATTAAATTCAATTCAATTTCAATTTATTTCCTTAAATAATCAAATAAAACATAAATTACACACATATATATATATATACGTGTGAGTCGCTCAATATGCACACTATGAGGATAAGAGATAAGAGTAAAATAAAATAAAAGGATTCCATTTTAAACATTATCATGTCGTGCTGAGACAATCTACTAACAAAACTAAACCAGTGGCGCACCGACGGGGGTGGACGAACGGGACCTGTCCCCCCCCCCTCAGAAAGTCTTTTTAGTAATATGGATTGTATTTTAAACTAATCGATCGTTGAATACGTAGTCGATATTCAATTAAAAATTACATTATGTGATCACGAAAAAATAATCGTTCTTTTTTAAATAAATATGATTCTTACCCTACGCAATCATGATTTTCTTACAGTGATGTTTGAGTCCCGGTTCATGAGTTGACGGTATGCGAGCGCTGATTAGCGAAGTGTTGATAATGCTGAAAACTGGGCGTTAAATTTCCAAGTTATATGGGATGTTGAAAGCGCGACGTTGGTAACGTGGGTCCCGTGTTATACACAGCGGTTTTGAAGCTTTGTCAATGTTGCGGCCTTCCCTTCCAAAATGGAAACCATTCAGTCATTCTGTCTAGGTGTTTTACAAATAATAGAAACATATGAGGAATTGTGTATCAGGAGAGCTAGACGGTGGGGTACACTCCCAGTGCTTTCAAATCGTGTATCAAGCTTCAGCTATAGGCTACTTACACTAGCTGAGCTTAGACGAGCCGACCCTATCCGTCGCGGAAATTCGTAGCAGTGGATAAATCTAATAGACCCGCACTGTTCCGACATGTGTCGGAAGGATGCGCGCGCATTCCACCTCACCACAACTACTGTCACAACTACCAAGAATTGCAAAGTTATCATGGACGAACAGTGGAAGAGATCGAACGTTCTTTCTGGTTTTGACCTGTGGCTATATCTATACCCAACCCGCGTGGATATAGATCTATATCTATAATCAACCCGATCCGGTATGCTGTCAGAGCGTGGAAAAAATCGACTCCGTCCGTGTCGACTCGGCTCGCTCGTGTACATTTTGAAGTACACAATAATCACTTTGAAATACAAAATAATTCGACCACGCAGCTCTACCGCTGACGTGAGTTGAGCAAATTTCCAAAGTTAAGTTTATATGCCTATGTTTTAGGGTTTCAACTAACAATTTGGGAAACAGGTCTACTCACGAAGGCGTTGAACAGCTGTCTGTGTGTACGCATTATATTAGTAGAATTTGTTTGCCCCTAGTGGCCTCGCGAATTTGCACCACTTGGCTTCGAACCAGTACTTCTATAGTATTTTACGTTTTGATAGATTTTGGGGGAACCAAGCGAGCTATAAGGTCGCGTTAAAAAGAAAAATGTGCAGAATAACTTCCTACATTTATATTTTTAGAAAGAACTCTACAAAAATTCATTCTCGTAGTAAAAATCTCAAAAAATAGTTACTTCTGGTCAAAAAACGTACTTCCGGTTGTTGAATTCTTTTGGCTAATGAACTCGTCCGAGCGACATAGACAACCAACATGTGTACCAAAATTGAACGAAATCGGACTTAAAATGCGGCCGCTAGAGTGTGAACACATATATACATATATTTTTACATATGATTTTTAATGAAACCCCAAAACGTGTTCTGGGGACCATGATCGGTGCTCATTTGCTACTCCAGACCTTAGATATTACCATAAGGGCCACTGCAATTGTTAATTTTTCCTATGGAAATTCGCTAATAACTACTTTCTAGTAGTTATTCTACTGCGGCCTCTCTGGTAGCTGCGCTCCATGTAACTTTGTTCGGCGTTGATAGCGCCCGCGTTGGCAACGCTCAACGGTGGGTAACTTAAATTCGTATAACATGGCCCACACTAGTTCCATTTACCCAATTAACTGACGTTAACGCGACGTTGAAAACTCTGCGCTATCAGCGCTCGTATAACGTGGTCCTAAATGGCAGCGCGCTGGGGTGCTGGCTAGATCGTCACTCAAGGTCAGTGCGGGGTGATTCTGCGGAAAGAATGTTTATATTGCACTATTGTCTGACTCAAGCCCATCACCATTCACTTTAAAAAATATATATAATGTTTCAGACTTTGTGATAGGTTAAAGAACTTTTATCCGTTTAGGATTTGTTGAATATATATATTTATTCTGACCTGAGGTTTTTACCCCCCCCCCCCCCCCCCCCCAAGCCAAATCCTCGGTGCGCAACTGAACTAAACTAATACCTATTATTAGGTTTCCAAAGAAAGTTGTCCCTGAAAAACTAACATAAATAAGATGTTATCATTTATGTTGAAGCAAAATACATGTTGGACCTTAGACCAGCAATTCAGTCGGTACATATCAGAAAATTAGGGAACGATATGATTAATATCTATCTGTAAGTAGATAAGATAACCTTCTCGGCTGCATCCCTTCCCAATTCAAACAGCTATCCATTAATAAGCCTTTGAAAATTAAATAACTTATAATTTTTAAACAGACGTAGCTTGCCCGGAAGATTTGGATACAAAACTTGTGCTATACAATGAGAGTTAGTGACAGAAAACGATTTTGATAGCTTCTTAGTCTTTATTCTAAAGAAATTTAAAAAACGCGTTAAATGTTTATGATCAACTTTTTTGAAAATGTTATTATAATATTGAAATATATAAATAGCCAGGGAAGATCATCTATAAGATGGTAACCCACTGTAACAATATAAAAGTCCATATAAAATATTTGAATTATAAGTAACATTACTGTTTTTCATTAACCCTGAAAAATCTGTGCTGAAAAGTAATTATTAAAACAATAAAGGAAATGTTATATTAGAGAAGGTAAATCATTTTAAACAAATTAAAATTAGTGCGTATAAAACTGCTGAATTTCTGGTTTAAATAATAATATGACTTTTAAATCCACATCCAAGCATTAAACAGTCATTGAATCAATAATGTCAAAGACAATTGAAAACAATAATATTTCATAGTAAATCTAATGACGGAACATTTCTTTTAAAAAGAAAAATCACCCGAATGCCGAATTTTCTTCTTAAAGGATACGACGCCGACTGTTTATAATAATATCCTGGAAGTATCAACAGTAAACATCTTTTGAAACTTTCATATATTAAAAACAGAACCTTTTTTTAAACTAAAATGATACACTATTTATAAAAGTCTTGAACAATATAAAAATACTTACACTGTATGTCGTCGTGTTCACTCATTGTGACACAACAAGCCAGTTTTAAAATTGTATAAAGCAATCACACGCAAAATAGAACAGATACTGATATCATGGTTATGTCTAGACTCCATAGAACGCAATGTTTAAAGCTAATCAGTAACTTCAAAAAATTTAAATAACATCGAAATTCAATAAACTCAGCCCACCATCATTTTATAAGGACATACAACGTTTATCGTCACCGATTTCTTGGCCTAAATGAATTGAATCTTAATTTGAATAGTAAATTTTGTTCTTATAAGTTGAAATTACCAACTAAACAAGTTTAAAAAATTTAAAGCTAGGTAAAGAATATAAATTGCGTTCATTTAGTGAATTATATTCTTTGAAGACATTGCCCTCATTTTTAATTGCGCACTAATTTTAACCATCAAAACGTTTGTTGCTATTCCGAATTTTGATTTAATAAATATATATTTTGACTTAGCGTATACAATATTCAATTTGATGTCGTAATACTGTTGTGAATATTGTAGATGGTAAGTCAACATATAAATATTTAATTTGAACAAGTAATGATATTAAACCTACATTTTTCTGCCAAATGCAGGAGTTATATGCAAGAAAGAAGTTGGGAATAAAATTCGACCATAACAAAATTTGAATTCTATAAATAACATACAGAACACAGTTACTTATAACAAACCTTTTAATACTATATCGCGTTTTGATGATCAAGTCATCATCATTAATGATGGTTATAGTTCGATAAGTTATAAGTTAACCATCACTGATGATGATGACTTAGTAATAGAAACGCGTTTGAATATTCATCGTTTTGATAAGAGGAACAGTTTTCTTGTTGATTATTTATATAGTGTTTCGTTCTTATAAGTGCAGTTGAAGTTTAAATTTTATTAAAATTTGCTTGTTCTGAAAACGTGTGCATAACAGCGTGAAACCAAAAGATACTAGAGAACACGGTAACTAGAACTAAGACGGTAGCACTCACAAGGTGGATGCGCAGTGGATTGCTGTACAGATGACGTCACTCGGACCGAACCGCCCTGCAATAGACACAGAGCTGTAGTGTAGTTTTGTCACCTCGACGGTTGTGTTTATAGTGTTCGGAATGTGTTTGTAGTGTTTTTACTGAATTTTATTGATAGACTAAGTATTCATCTCGCTTTAAAATGCCATGTTTTGCCCTTTCCGGTTGTACAAACCATTCAGATAATGCGAAGAAACTGAAATTGTCATTTCACGTTTTTCCAAAAAAACAAAGATCTTCATAAACAATGGCAGCATTTTTGTAAACGAAAAGATGAGTTCAACACTAAAACAGCCCGAATTTGTTCGGAACATTTCTTGGAAAGCAATTACGAAAGCGATTTGAAATCGGAATTATTAGGCCTACCACACAGACGTAAATTAAAAGAATTCTGTGTACCGACACAAAAAATACCAACTGTTTCAATTTCAACCGACATTTTATGGTCTATTGAAAGAAAAATTAAGGAAAGTCTATATATATATTAGGAAAGTCTTTGGGGTCTATATAATCAAAGGAAAGTTCAGTGAAGTGGACAATTTTGATATTGCAAAATATGTTAGAACTCGATCCTTTATAAGAATGAAAGAACTGAACAAGAAGAAAGAACTTAAAAGAGCAATGAAGAAAGATGAAACATCTGACACTGCACGAAAAAAATCAAAGAAGATGAACAGAATAAAGAATTAATGTAACGATTTAGGTCAAACATAAGGTACTACTGTTTAATAATTTTTAGTGTGGTAACATTTCTAAATGATTAACTTAAATATATATTATGTTGACTTGTAAGGATTACTTTTAAAAATCTTTTCAAAATGTATTTAAATTGGTTTATACAACTGTTTTGACATTTGTATTTTATTTTTTTATAATGTATGTAGAAGATTTTTTTCATTAATAAAATACTACATATGAAAAATCATTCCCATTTAACGTAATTAATTATTATTTAACCCCTGAACCTTTTTAAAATACAGTTTCGTAAGGAAGTTTCACTATGAAGACAATAATTTGAGTTCGATTGTACTTGTAAAACCGTTTAAAGATATTACAATCAATTATTATACTGTAAGCAGTTCTTCAGTAGTAAACTAACTTAGCCTACAAAACATAGTAAACTAAATAAATTCAAAACAAATTGCTTGACATGTAAGTCAGTGTTATTGAGAATGATAATAGTCTAAGTACTGTAATACGAATTGCCAACCATAAGCTTGATAAAATCGCTTCCTATTTGGATTAGAGTAGAGCAGCTACATAGTGGACCGCGAGGCCGGCTTGGTGCAGATGACGTCACGGCATCACAGCCAGATGCGCGTGAGCCCTACCGTCTTAGTTCTACCATTGTATTTGTATAACCTAATAAAACTCCGATCCAATGCAATATTTTGTTCCACTGGAAATTCGACTTTTTTGGCGATATCTATTGGGGAAACGAAGGAAGCTGGTTGGAAACACCAATGCTTACAATGCTTTCACCCTTGCGCTACCTCGCGGCGCGATCATGTATTATTTTCGCGAACACCTTTTTTCCGGCACACAACCCCCGTATGGATGCAAGATCTATTTATTATTCATGATCTATGGTTCTACTTACCGCGCTAGAGAAGGTCTAGGCAAGAGCCGTGGCCCGAGATGCGCAGTAGACTTGGAGTTGATTCAAGTGGTCAAAGAGGCTCAGTCTATTGCCGTGATACGAACATAATACTTAGTGACAGTAGCGTGGTATCCCTTCCCATCCAGCGTTCGGCGTCCCCACATGCCTAAATTCTTCCCTTCCGCCAGCGCATTGTAAAGGTCATGCTATATCTGACGACCTATAATTACGTACTGTAGCCTGCGGGAAACACCACAATATTATTACTATCTAGATGTGTATTATCCAGCTAATGTGTCAGTTGCAGTTATTCTCTGTATTTTATCAAAACCGTTTACATTTCCCTTTGTCAAAAATAGAAAGCTCGTTACACCGTTGATAGTATATTTAGCCTGGTTTATATTCATTAAACCTGAAGATGAAAATAATTTCAGTTCCTATATTATATACACTCTGAACAATTAAATAACCCTAATGTATAAAATCCATTTCATTGAACACTTTCAAAAAATATGCAGTGACATATCTCTTAAAAACTGTGAATGTGCAAAAATGTTTCTGTTAACTGAACTTTTATGAAAGAGTCTACTTTTCCAAAGTATTATTGGAATTTATAGTAATGACTAAATGGCTATCACATTAATTTACGCTTTCTTATAATATAGCCTACATTAGTTTTACTTCGATCAGCTACATTTGTGCCTTGACTTTAAATTGAATCCAAAACCAACAATGTTGTAGTATATTGCTTGTTTGTTCGATTTGAAGTAACCCTATATTGGATAAGTTCCTCCAATAATTGCGAGAGAAATTTAAAATTAATTTCCAATACTAGCCCACTGCTCTGTAAGACCTCATTAACGCAGTGAAAGGATAAACTAGAGGTTTGACAAATTAAACTGGCATTGTACTTGGCAGGTCAGTATTGCTCCTTAGAGGTTTTATTTGTTAGAATAGAACATAAAGGCGATTTTAATTTAACCGAATATATTTGATTAAAAACAAAACATAAATTTTACCCGTAAATATATTCTATAGGCTACATTGTTTTAAGTTTATTGTTACAAGTATCCTCTACGATATTATTTTTCAAAATTTTAAAGTAAATACTCATTTTGTAAATAATATTTCAATAAGCAAGGTTAGTTTCAGTTACAACGTAGTGGAATATCTTTGTTAAGATTAAGAAGAAAGGAAAGAGGGGGAAAACACGGTTGATCCTTTGTGATAAAAAACCTGCTACTAGGAGGACTACTATGTATTTCTTGACTAGAACTAACGAAATCTCCATATTAGAAATGAATAGGGCACTAAACAGTTAACTGTAAGCAAAAAGGCAAAAGGTATTGGGTTTATCGTGTATTTCATTAGGTTAGAATTTGTTTTGGTAAGACTATGTACGAATATGTATGTAATCAGCTAAATCTTGTAAAGCAAATAGGCTGTGATTTTTCTCTTTTATGCAATACTAGCTGACCCGTACGGCGTTGCCCGTGGTGGTTGGTATTTTCAGTCTTTTTACTGTAATTGTATTCTTTTTAAGTGTTCAGTCAGTGAGTGGTATTTGGCTTATATATATATAGATCTCAAATAATAAAAGCACTATTGTCATAATAATAAAAGATCTGAAATTATGATTTTAGTAACTTTGATCCCCCCAAACCCCTCCTAAAATTTCGAAATTTTTCAAACCCTTTCTTAGCGAGCGCCTATGGCCCTAGAGGAAGCTACATAACAAATTTCATTCCAATCTGTTCGGCAATTTTGGAGAAATCGTGATTTAGTAATTTTCACCCCCCAAACCCCCCTAAAATTTCTAATTTTTTAAAACCCTTTTTTAGTGAACACTTATGGCCCTAGAGGAAGCTACATACCAAATTTCATTCCAATTCGTTCTTTAGTTTTGAATAAATCAAGATTTAATAAATTTGATCCCCCCAAAACCCCCCTAAAATTTCGAATTTTTCAAACCCTTTCTTAGTGAGCACCTATGGCCCTATAGGAAGCTACATACCAAATTTCATTCCAATCCGTTTTGTAGTTTTGAAGAAATCGTGATTTAATAACTTTGATCCCACCAAAACCCAACTAAAATTTCGATTTTTTTCAAACCCTTTCTTAGTGAGCACCTATGGCCCTATAGGAAGCTACATACCAAATTTCATTCCAATCAGTTTTTTAGTTTTGAAGAAATCGTGATTTAATAACTTTGATCCCCCAAAATCCCCCTAAAATTTTGAATTTTTTCAAACCCTTTCTTAGTGAGCACCTATGGCCCTATAGGAAGCTACATACCAAATTTAATTCCAATCCGTTTTGTAGTTTTGAAGAAATCGTGATTTAATAACTTTGATCCCCCCAAAAACCCCTAAAATTTCGAATTTTTTCAAACCTCTTCTTAGTGAGCACCTATGGCCCTATAGGAAGCTACATACCAAATTTCATTCCAATCCGTTTTGTAGTTTTGAAGAAATCGTGATTTAATAACTTTGATCCCCCCAAAACCCCCCTAAAATTTTAATTTTTTCAAACCCTTTCTTAATGAGCACCTATGGCCCTAGAGGAAGCGACATACCAAATTTCATTTCAATCCGTTCGGTAGTTTTTGAGAAATCGTGATGAGTGAGTCAGTGAGTCAGTGGGTTTTCGCTTTTATATATATAGATGTTCTCTCAATGATTTTGGGTTAGTCATCCTAATAGACTTTGTATTACAACAAATTTATTATCTTTATACAAATTAGAACTTAAGCTTTTTATAAAGGAGAATCATAAGGAACAGTAAGATGTCCAGATTATTTTATGTATTGCAAATTTTAATTATTGGTTTCAACAATCAGTGTAAATTAAAGAATAATTGAAATGCGGATTTATTTTATTTCAAACTTTCATTTGTCTCAAAAACTATACATTCCTAAAAACAACCTTTTATTCTGTACAATATATTGAACTTGGAGTAGATAAAAAACCATTTCATTGAATTTTGTAAGACTATCACAAAAAATAAATAAATAAAATACAGATAAGAAATGTACGTTAGAAACCACAAGTCCATTAAAAGTACAGTTTTTGTATACAATAAACCGTATGTTTCTTTTGATGTAAGGAATGTAGTCTGAGTTTGTGCAGTAAGAGAATCCAAGACACTGTCACTCTACAACGATTATTATATTTTATGTTTTCCTTAGTAGTAAAATGTGTGTTAAATCATTTGTGCATTATATGCGTAACGACTTTGTAACTATGAATAACAAATGTTGGTCATACTAGTTTAAATTCTGAGAAAATAAAACTAAATTTAAATAGTAGTCAGCTGTGTTTATAATGTATAGTATTATAAATAGCATGTAAATTTCAGGACAATTGACGTACTTCATCTACGAGGGCTGTTTAAAATCAGCTATTTATAAAGTATATAAATATATTAAATATATATTATAACTCACCGTGCCCAATTTTATAAGAGATGATTAACCGTTTTCCTTATTTTCCAGTGTATTAATTCAAACGCTTTTAAGTAATTTTATTTTATATGATAAAAGGGTAAAAACGTGATTCCAATCAATGCATTAGAGATAAAAAAAATATTTTAATTAGGCTGTTTTAAGAATTTTGCTCGAGCAAACAAAATTTGTTTTAAATACACTTACAGTATATTAAAAAATGTTTTTTACTTGTGTAAATTTCATAAAACGGTGTAATTAAAATATATTTTGATTTTCAGATACAATGACGGTAATCACGCTTTTACCCCTTTATTCATGTAAAACTAAATTACTAAACAGTTTGAACTAATCAAATGACAAATAGAAAGCAATGGAAAAATAAGAGAAAAAAGGAATACATCTCTTACACAGTAAACTTGATTGAAATATCATGGCCCGTCTAGTGAGAAGTAGCATTTATGTCAGTAAACACTGCAAGGATTATTAATTTTAGAAATGAATTATTCTTGGCCAGCTAGTAAATTCAAATTTGTTGTCATAGTAACACAATTGTTTATTGTTGCCTTTAACTATTGACCTCAAACAAAACAATTTCAACCATTTTAAGTTTCATGTTTAGGTTTTAGTATTGTTACATAAATGCATGTTTATTTGGCCTCTGCAAATCGCAATATACAAATTGTTAATATTGCACAGTGAGATAAAATGTTTCTATTATGTTTGCATTACCATTTATCTTGAATCTTTTCTAACAACTGATTTGTATTTGAGTATTTATAAGATTAAGCTGCGTTTACGTTTTTAGTTTGTCATGGAAATAAAAAAGAAAAAAAAAACCACACTTGGTTTCTTTTTAGTTAGTCGTAAGAGAATTTAAATGGAGCGTTCTATTCTACATCTATTTTGTGATGCTGTAGAAAAACTTTTAAGCTTTGTGCAGATTCCCATCAATAACAGGAACAGAATGAAGTTGTTTTTATAAAAAATACAGTGCGGCGCCTAAGTAGTTGACTGACCACCATTAAAAACGAAAACACATATTCGCATTTTCTACATGGTAAAATTGCTTTTAATTTGGGATAGTGCATGGAATATTTTTGTAAAAGTTAAAATCAGGAACAAAAAGAACTGTTGATTCATTTCTAGTCCTCAAACAAAACCAGAAAGCTTGGGCAAAAAAGTGCAGTGATTTATTTCTTTAATAGGAAAAGGGTTAATTAACCTCGACTGCACTCAAATATCATATTCGATAAACTGAAAACAAATTATTTAACGCACACCGATGGACAGCTGATCTTGTAAGTAGGCCTAAATGAGAAAACATTAATTGATTTAGGCGGAACTATATGGGGGCTTTTGATACAGAAAACTTGGATCTTATGTTTTTTCAATTCATAAATTGTTAAATAAAACAATACTGGTATCATCTTTACCATTGTTTCGATGTCTCTCGATATTGCTTCTTAGTTATTTACAAAGTCCTTATTTTACATTAGCAATCAAGGTACTTCAATTTTTAACCCCGACTCAAACAGATGATGTTATAAATTTAGATTGAGTATCTGTCTTTTTTTAGTGTTGATCGAGAGTGTTTATAAGTATGATTCAAGAATATCTGCTCAGCCGTTATGTGTTTTTTAAAATTTATTTGTTATTCTGCAACAGAATTGTTACAATTTAATAGCATTCAAAAAAATGTATTAGAATAACAAACTGAATATAATTCCCAAAAATATAAAACATAATTAATAAACAATAACAGTAATTAGCCTAGTAATGTTGATAATTATGTAAATATTTTTAAATTTAGGCAACATTAAAAATTTTGAAGTCCTTAGAATTTTGTACAACACAAAAACTGTTCTAAAGATAAATATTTAGAGTATACAATTAACGGGGGAAATATTTAAGTTTCTTCCGCTAAAAAAGACACTTATTAAAAATTGTTATTTAATAAGAAAAAATATATGTAGTAAAATTTCTGAATAATTTGTTTTATAAATTTATACATGTTTTTATTAATAGATTATGCAAAGTAATTGTTGAACGAAAATATGCACGATTTTTTAAAATAGATTTGCATCTAATTCTAGTACTATCACTCTAAACAATAATATAATATACTTACCATTTAAAAATTCAACAAAGTAATACTTTTTCACACCATTTAACAAAAAACCAATAAAATCTCGCGCAAATTAAGCACAAAAACAGAAGAAAAACTTACCATAGTAATGAAATAACCCATTTTCAACTTAAATATTTATTTATAAACTCCCAATCCTATACATACAAAATATATATAGTGTCTTTTTAAATTGGGCCACCATTGGTATCTTGTAAACTATAAATCTGACAGCAAACTAAAATTTTGAACCTTTCCTTATTTTTTGAGAATTAAAAAATATGTAGTTAAAGTATTTGTAAATGGCCGCCATGTTATAATATGGCGGCCAACTTTTGAATTTCTAATGGGACACCGTAATATTTTAAATCAACAAATATGGTTTTTGTTATTTTTCAAACCATAAATACAGAGGAATTAGGTAACAGACTACAAATTTGACATACATGAAAAATTAAGTTGATAACATATAACGCTGATAACATATAACGTTGATAAAAGTCCCGAAACGCGTCACTAACGAATATAAAGAAGAGGTCACGTGACGGAAGAAAAGAAGGTAAGAAACTTTATCCTTATAAATAAAACTGAGAATCTGTGTGTGTGTGTGTGGGTCGCCGTACGGACAAATTATAGAGAGTTAAGCCATGAAATTTTCAGGAAATGTTCCTTAGGTAATGTAGTTTTGCACCTATGTCTTAGTTTTTTGTATTTCCTCTAGGGCTTTGACCCACGGGCACCCAAAAAAATGCAATGCTAATCTTATGGAGTGAAAAAGACGTAAAAATCAAAACATTTGTCTGCTATTAAACTAACACAGCTGTGGTATATACTGTTTATTTTAATTCACTGCCATCTAAATTAGACATATGGGTTAAACTGCAATTATTATAAATAAAACATAACATATATTTTTAGAAGGTACCATTGGGGGTTGGCGTGCGGAGCACGCAGGGGTCTCCCCTAGTTTTTAATAAATCAGTGACCTGGATACTGAAAATGAATTCATTATGATAACATATGTTCAATATCAGCTGTTCATTTTGATATTGTTGCAAATTGTTGTTAATCGATGATCTCTGTTTATTAGGCTACAAGTTCTCATTTTAAAGTAGCGTCTTTTAAGTTTTTATATTGGAAGTTAAGGCCAATCAACTGTCTTACTTGAAGGTTTAGACTGAAATGAAGTAGTACTGTTAGATTAAATAATTTTAATTTTCATTGATAACAATACAAGATTTCTTAGTTTCAAACTACACCCGTATATATAGACTGTAAATTGACAAATAAAGTTTTGCTAAAACGTTTTAACAGTATGTAGTTGTATGTATTTACTTACAAACATTACAAAATCGCAGTATGAGATCAGATTTTACAACATTAAACTGCATAAAATATTAATTTAATGGAATTTCTCCAGTAAATACTGAGTATTACCAATAGTGTAGTCATTTTAAATAAAAATTGCCCAATTACCTAAAAAAACTCTTATAATCAATGGATTTTTTATGAATGTTGTATTTAGCTACTGCAATAACATACTAAAAATCTGTTATGAATATATAAGTCGAACAAGTAAAAAAAAAATTTTTTAAGAACTTATAAGTAGTAATAAACGTGATTAGAGCTTAAAAAAAATACTTTTTACAGTAAATATGTCAATTGTCAATAGGTTACCCGAAACCGCGGTAATCAGATAGTGATTTTAGGATTGGATAAGACAAAAAGCAGGTATTGTACCTATTTAATTTATTGATAAAAATGTCAATTGTATTTATATTTTATCAAACATTTTATTTTAACAATCATATTTTTGTGAAATAATGGTACTTAACCATGGTAATATATAGTTTACAAAGTTGCAATTTCTCAAAAAAAAAAAAATGAAACGATAAAACAAAAACAAGATTACTACATTATTTATATAAATATAAATGAAAAGAGAAAAGTTATGTTATTGTTTTGTTTTAAAAAATTATATATTTTTTTGTTTAGTTTAGCAAATTCCAATCTTTAAATAAAAATAAAAATGCTTTGTTCAAAATTTCTTTATACTTCCCAACCCTCCCAGTGGCAGACTGCCCAAAGTGACGTTCTCTCAGGCGCAAGATGCAGCTATTTCGACAATTAGCGAGAATTTGCATACATTTGAATTTTCGATTATTTAGTTCACTTAGAATTTGCCAATCGTAATAAAACTGGCACCGTTGGAAAGAAAATGAATTAAACTTTAATTTTTGTATTTAAAACATTTTTGTAAAACGTATATTTACATACGTAATCATCGTTTCAAAATTGTAGAATGTCAAACAGCTGTTTTCCGTGCGACATCGCGATGTTAAAGAACGTAAAACTTCATCATTTTGAACGGCCTGCAACTCCTCACAGTTGTCAATTGTCACAAAGATCATCACATCATTGGATTCATTAGACTTTTATCTTTCAAGTGGTATTTTTAAATCATCTGTGACTAGATTATGGTTATGAGTCTAGAATTTAGAATAAAGGCTTGTTATTGGTCTAAGGTTGGGCCAATAAGGAAGCATTTTGTAAATCGATTTTTACTATCAGAAATCGATTTATTCATAAGATGTTTAATATACTGTTTTAAAGAAAAAACTCCAACGTTTATTCTATGTTCAGTTCAAATAATTTAGGTGAAATTTAGTTGGCACAGACATAATCTAAACGAAGCGGTCTAACCATTTTACACTCTGATCTCAAAGTGTTCACTTGTAAGTTTTATTCGTCTTGATATTTTAGAGAATTGAAAGTGTTTATAGTTTATAAAATAGTGTTATATTGTGTTTTAGTTATAAATAAATAAGTGTAGATTGTGTTTGAGTAAAATTAGGCTTATAACAGTGTTCTAATAAAACGGTAAGTTGAGAAATAACATAGCCTAGAAATAAGGTTTTAGGTTAAATTGCCGCTTTGATATTTTGATTTTTCACTACAAAATGTAAAGTTATTTGAAACTGTTTAGAATGCTATTCGATTCTACATTTCATTCTCGAATTTTTGGTATAAAAAAAACATCGTTTGAAGTAAAAAAATTTTAGGCCTACTCACTTTGAACTTAGTCTGATTTTCAGGTTATGTAGTAAAAACATTCAAAGTGTTATTTTGAACTAAACAATTGTGAAATTGAAATATATTTTTACATATTTCTATTTAGAACTAAATTATAAAACTTTTGTGTATTTTGAAAAAAATTACAAAAATGTTTTACTATTTTTTATGTAGGCATAAAGTTGTTTTTTTTCCTTCCGTTAATAAAATTTTTTTGCTTTCTAAGCTAATAACTTTTACAATTTCAAAAGAAACAAATTTTTAGTGGCATATTTGAATTCTTTGAAGTTTCTTCTATAAAAAAGCTATGGAACACTTTTGGATTGGGGTTCATTTACTATTTTTGGCGAATTTTTAAATATATGCTTGCAAAACGCTAAAAACAGGCTTTTCAATTTTAGCTTTAACCATGCCACTTGGAGGGTTTTAACGATAATTAGTTTTTTTTTAATTGTCAAAACTGTTTTCCAAATATTGCATTTTATGGATAAACGGTTAATTTTATTTAAACATTGCTAAAGAACAAAAGTTGCAACAGAAACGTTGTAAGAATTTGATATTTACAGGAAACCCACCAACAATAACAGGTTTATACTTAGTAACTCTAACCACTATATTAAACATAAATTAGCTGCTTTCAATGGCTAGATAGACAGAGCCATTAAAGTGCTTCCAACTCAAAATCGTTTCATAAAAGAAACTAACCAAATTAAAGATATAGCTGTGTTTAACCCTTAACTGGGCGCGCGGGGTGTATTTTAACCCCCACGCAGGTAATTTTTGCCATAAAAAATAACTGGAGTTGGCTACACTGCCATACAGCTCAGTACCTTCCTAGGGTAGTGTGACACATCAACTAGTAATTTAGTTGTCTTCTTTCCTTATGAGAGGTTGGTGTACAGTCGGGTCAAAGAGTTCTGAGGTGTATTCTACACCCCGCTCGCCTAGTTACGTACGTGTTTTGGGAACTATCTCTGTGCAATTTTAAGTATATATTCAACATATGTATCTAAAAAATCATAGTTCTATTTAAAATATTTCTTCAGTTTACATCATGAAATAAATATGTTTAATATTTCAAATGATTTTATGTTAGTGAAATGTTTATGTTGTTCATTTTAAACTGTAAAATTGAAAATTAAGAGAAAATTTATTGTCTAACTTCCTTATTAGGTCAAATTTTAGATTATCAATAAAAATTTTGTAAAACATATTTTTTTTGCTTATTTGGAAGCCACTACTATTAAAAAAAATGATTTAAGATATTTCATAATGTACAACGAGTATGTAACTCATTTTTTTTCAAAGGATGCACTTTTTAATCAAAAGATTTTAAGTTCTCAAAAAAATTACATAAAAAATCATGTTATGAAAAAATTAACGTTTTAAGCAATGAAATGATAATAAATGAGGTAGTACAAAAAGTATTTGTAGAAGGATTTTCAAATTTTTTTTTATTTCTAAATAAAAATGGTTTTAATATGGGGGTATTTTTACACCCCGCGCGCCCAGTTACGTTTCAAACAGAGGCGCGCCCACTTAAGGGTTAACGGGTTTGAGTCTAAAGTTGTTGACAATATCCTTAGGAAACAGAGACTATAGCATGACAGATTAAATACTACTACTCTCCAACCGGTCAAGAGTAAAGTTAGATTTTGCAGTTTACGTTTTAATTCAGCCATTACCAATGGTTTGGGATCTATCATTAAAAATTTTGACATTAAGGTTGCTTGCAAAAGTCAAAACAACCAGTTTACTAGGCAATCCTAACGATAAAATTCCGACGTTGGAGAAGTCCGGTATTTATGAAGTTAGTTGTAACGAATGTAAAAAAGTTTGTCTAGGCCAAACAAGGAGAAAAGTTTGCACTAGATTTAAAGAACATATAGCTCATATAAAATGCGATAGGCCTGAGAAATATAGTGTAGCCGAGCACATCCTTCAAACCAACCATGAATTGGTAATACAAAATGTTAAACTGGTTAAGAGCGTAACCTCAAATAAATTGTTTAACAGCTACGGCAGTATGTTTATTGCTAAAACCAATAATGAATTACTTCTCAACTCAGATAAAGGTCCTATTCCTAATTCACGTTTGTTCTCTTTGTTGAAACCTAGGTAAAACCTTGCCATTAATCAGCCCAAGTATTTTGTTGTTTCTATTGTATTTATATATTCTTCTGTAAATCTTATTGCTTATTTATTGATTAGTTTATTTTATATAATTTTCTAATTTTATCCGTTGAAGATATGTATTATCTTATTGCTAATTTATTGTTTAGTTAATTTTATATTATTTTAAAATTTTACCTGTTGAACATATGTTTGATTCGTTATTTTAGTAAGTTATAAGATATATTGTACACTGTTTTCTGGTAGTTTAAGAAGTTTTATGTAATCAGTGTAAAATATTTCATTGGTTGCCTCCTATGAGCGCCCTGTCCTACGAGCGCCATGTCCATCTAGCGCCCACTCTCGGGTTGACGAGGGTCAGAGAGGGGTTGACAGGTCTAGGAGCTTTCCAACGAGCGCCGCATTTCTGTGTCACCCCCTTCGACCACCTGTACTTGTTAGTATTTACTGATCGATAAATTGACAAGAACAGTGACATCGAAAAACATTCCTTAAATATGACCCATATGCTTGTATTTAAAACCTTTCTTATAGATAATCACAACGATATATAGTTTATAATATTACAGTAACGTTATTTCAATAGCCGTTGTCGGATTTGTAAAACTAGAACTAAAAACATGATAAAAATATAACAAATTATTTCCAAAAATATTCTTAAACAAAATACCTCCCAAATCTTTTATTTGGTATTTTACCAGGTGCTATTTACTGAATCAGTGCTTCTAGTAAGTTGTAGATACCTAAATTATGAAACACCTCAATTCTGTCCTAAATTAAACGGTAATTTTTGTAAGCAGTGCCATACGTGTTATAAGCACGTGTATAAACAATTTAATATGCCAGTATTAGGTCATGTCCCTCAAAAGGGTCGCCGGAATACTACCCCTCGGAAAACTACCCCCCCAAGCAGGTTCCTACGTCATTTTGTCGTCAGAGATCAGGGGGGACAGTTTTCCAGTCACGCACACTCAAGTTTCGATATAATTAGAATAAAAAAAAAACTAGAGGACTAACCTAAACTTTTTAGTCACAGTATGTTGCCGATAACAGTATAATTGTAGGAACCTGCTTGGGGGGGGTAGTTTTCCGGGGGGTAGTATTCCGGCGACCCGCTTTTGCTAGGGGGGTAGTATTCCAGTTGGGGGCACGGCCCCCAAAATTGGTGATTTGGCAGATTTCGTGACGTCACGGTTCAGCTGGGGGGTAGTTGGCCGGGGGGTAGTATTCCGCATCCCCCCTCAAAAGCGGATTTAATATTTCTAAATATAACTTGAATAGTTTAAAGAAAATGTCAACTTTAATACCTCTTAAATATTCTATTAGTGGAAGAAAAGTGCGAAAAGGTTCATTGTTAGCGCCAGCCAGGATTGCGTGCCCACTTATAATCAAAGGCACCTCTAAATCAAGGTGGGCCTGTCACGAATCATCGCACATAGTATACGCATGCTTATATTACGTTTAATTTAGGGTTTTATAACATTTGTAGCTGATTTGTGGGGATTCATATTTAGGCCAGAAGTAAATACTACAAGAAGTACAGGTGGTCGAAGGGAGTGACACAGAAATGCGGCGCTCGTTGGAAAGCTCCTAGGCCTGTCAACCCCTCTCTGACCCTCGTCAATCCGAGAGTGGGCGCTAGATGGACATGGCGCTCGTAGGACAGGGCGCTCATAGGAGGACACCATTTCATTTCGCAACATTGGGCCATTTCCAAGGACAGGGACAAGTACCGTAAGCCGCTTCTACCTGGCTTTTTGAAACAAGTCCTTGGCGATGTCACTTATGATTGGTTGATCTACCTGAGGTAGGAAAAGGGTTGAGAATAGGTATGTTTAGTTTTATAGTTTCATTCTTGTTAGCATTAGTTTAGATTTACAACCCTCCGATGGTGGTAACTTGGTTACCGAAATGTACATCAGGGAACTAGAATAACTATGTTAATAAATGTGTCTCAGTTTATTTGTGTAGTTTTATTCACCGAACTTGTGGTTGAGGCTTCAGTGTGTCTAATTGTTTAAATTCACCACAGTACTCATTGAACATCTATAAATTAATGTGTTGTTGTTCCACCGGCCAGACGATCACGAATCAGTGTATATCAGCAGCACAGTCAAAAATGATCTTGATATTTTAGCAAGCTTATTGATATTCGTCTGATAATGCATTCCACAAGATCACTTATACAAGGATTAAAATACTAATTATTTACCTTAAGTCCGTCTTGTGACTCCTTGTCGTTTAGTTTAAGACGACATGTTTCGGAGCCATAACTCCATCATCTGGTCATCCCTCTGGTGAGTTCGTCGAACATTAAAAACATTAAAATTTTATAAACACACACATTTACACACGCACACTAACACACTAACACGCACAAATGTGCGTGTGTAAATGTGTGTGTTTATAAAATTTTAATGTTTTTAATGTTCGACGAACTCACCAGAGGGATGACCAGATGATGGAGTTACGGCTCCGAAACATGTCGTCTTAAACTAAACGACAATCAGTCACAAGACGGACTTAAGGTAAATAATTAGTATTAATTATCTGTGACTCGGACCATAATCATGCAATGCAAGGATTAAAATGTTTGTGATTATTTGCTAATTAGTTTCATTTTATATGGGGTAATAGAAATGCAGCTAAAAATAACCGAAATGGAAATTTAGAGATATTAGAATAAACAGCTGAATACTGTAACTTTTAAACCTGTTAAAATATCCTTTTGAATACACACTATGTTAAATCGACTTTTTAAAAACTGTTTATAAGATCCAAAAACTATCTTTTAAACGTTTGGCAATTAATTTTTTCCAAAAACTTAATATAAAATCATTTAAATTGATATATATTCTGTTTGTATACTTTCCAGGTTATATAAAGTATGTTGAAATATTTAACCTGAAGTGTCAACTGTTAAAACAGATTAAATTTTATCTCTCATATACAGATTTATGTATTTTTTTGCAATTGTTGGAAATTGTCATTTGAATTCATACTCACTTTAATTTATTTGCGCTGATTGCAATAAGTACTACAGTATGCATTTAAATTTAAGTGTTCGGAAATATGACAAGTCATTTGAGTCGGAATAACGAATAACCTTTATGATAACATTTATATCATTCCAATCATTCGATGGATGTTTAAAACTTCATCGTACAACCTACTTGACTTTAATTTATGACGCAAATTTTGAATAAAAAAGTTGTAATATTTTTGATATGGTTTATGAGTCTTCATTTCAATCGAAACAATGAGTTTTTCTTCAATATATCTTTTTATAGCTCTTATAATATTGCTTAAAAACAAAATAATAAATGTTAAGCGAAAGCGTAGTGATAAAAGTAATGAAACAAGTTGTAATGTTTTAAATGTATAACATTCTAAAGTCTTATGTACAATATGATGTATAGTAAGTTAATAAAGCCTCCCCACTTTAAATTTGGTACGAACTTAAAGAGAGCCAAACACTTTTTTAACTTTTAACTTTATAACTTTATTTTTTTTTTGCATGATAACTTTAAAATACAACTATTACCAAAAAATGGGAAATTTTTTGTACTCAAAGTTTTTCTTTGTTCATAAGCATCTTGTAACAATTCAAATTAAAGGGAACAAGTGTACAGATGCTCACGAAATAATTTCATTAAATAAAATGTCTGCTCAAAAGTAATATATTTAAGATCTTACTGCTAACGTATAATAAATGTTACGTTGACATGGTTACTACAACGTAAAATATGTGGAGAAAAACTAATTTATTATTTTATAGAGTTATATATGCTTAGGCTATATGTACATGACTGTATAACTTCCATTGTTTAAAGAGGAACATGAGGTTGATGTTGCTATGATGCGTTAGGAGATAAGCCAATTCAAATGCAAATATTGAAGTAAGTTTATAAATGAACTAGGGAAACCCCCTGCGTGCTTCGCACGCCAACCCTGTTAGACCCTTTTACACACAAGTTTTATCATGTTATGTTTTCTGTGTAATAAAGGTGTAGGATTAATAATAACCACAAGCTAACATGGTAAATAATGGTAAATGTTCTATTCAAATAATTGTTTCGTATATTTTATAACAGCAGTTAAAATAAAATAAAGGTTAAAAGGTCCAGCGCAAGACTCAGGCCTACACTTTAATAACAACCTAAAAGTTAGAAAATCAAATAATTGCTTCAAAGTTTTAAATCAGCTGTTAATGGAAATATTAGATTAAACAGCTGTTTTATCTATTTTTTTATTCCATTGGTTGCTATAGTAATGAATGACCTGGACCAAGGCAAAACCTAATAATTTTGACCGACTAAATTTACAAATATTGAAATAAAAAATGGTTTTATCAAAATTAATTATAGTCTATGTTACTCAGGGATAGTGTAGCTTTGTGGGATAGAAGTGGGATAGAAGGCCCATGTAAAAAAGACACTGTATATTTTGTTTGTATACTATTGCGAGTTTATAAATAAATATTTAAGTTAAAAATGGGTAATTTCATTTTTGAAATAAGTTTTCTCCTATTGTTTCTGTTTAATTTTATTGGGTTTTTTTTAAATGGTGTGAACAAGTATTACTTTGTTGCATTTTTAAATGTTGAGTATATTATTGTTTAGAGGGATTGATAGAATTAGAAGAAAATCTTTTTTTTTAAATCGTTGATATCATCATATTAACGATGTAATCTGTAATTGTTTTGCATAATCTATTAATTAAAATCTTTATAAACTGATATTTAGAAAATAATTAATTGATTCAGAAATGTTACTATATATATTTTTTATTGTTAAATACCATACTTTTTTGTAAGTTTATCATTTTATTTAGATTTTTTAATATTATAGAAAAAAATTACTTTTGTCAGAAGCTTAATCATTTTTGTCGCTAATTTTATACTCTTAAAATGTTTCTTTGGAACGGTTTGTGTTGTACAAAATTCTAAAAACTTCAAAATCTTTAATGTTGTCTACATTTTTTGAATATTTACATAATTATTAACATTACTAGGCTAATAATTGGTATTGTTTATTAATAATTATGTTTTTATATTATTGGGAATTATATTCAGTTTGTTAGTCTAATACATTTTTGTGCCAAAGTTATTGTTAGGTAAATGAATGATATTAAATTGAAACAATTCTGTTGCAAAATAACAGATAGCCTAAATTTAAAATCTTTAAAACCACGGAAAAGCTGGGACGACTCATGAACACTCTCGATCAACACTTAAAAAAAAGCTAGGCCTAAGTCAAAATTGTTTTTTTCTTTTGGGAGCTACGATGTCACAGACAGTACACACATGCTAAACTTATAACATCATCTGTTTGCGTCGGGGGTTAAAAATGAAGAACCTTGACTGCTAATATTATAACTAAGAAGCAATACTGAGAGGCATCGAAACAATGGTAAAGGTGACACCAGTATCGTTTTATTTAATAATATATGAATTGAAAAGACATAAGATCCAAGTTTTCTTTATCAAAAGCCCCCCTAAATCAATTAATGTTTTCTCATTTAGGCCTACATACAAGATCAGCTGTCCATCGGTAGGCTGTAAAAAATTTGTTTTCAGTTTTTGGCGTATGATATTTGAGTGCAGTCGAAGTTAATTAACCCTTTTCAGATTAAAGAAATTAATCCCTGCACTTTTGCGGAATGGCATAAAGTGTTTCTATTTTGCTTTTCTGTTTCGACTTGTTTGCCTAAACTTTCTGGTTTTGTTTGAGGACTAGAGATTAATCAACAGTTATGTGTGTTCCTGATTTTAACTTTTACAAAAATATCCCATGCACTATCCCAAATTAAAAGCTCCTTTACCGCTCAATATGTGTTTTCGTTTTTAATGGTGGTCTGCCAACTACTTATAAAGGAGCCGCTCTGTATTTGTTATAAAAACAGCTTCGTTTTGTTTCTGTTATCTGATTGAAATCTGCACAAAGCTTAAAAGTTTTTCTACAGCATCACAAAATGGATGCAGGTAGAATAGAATGATCCATTTAAATTCTCTTACGACTAACTCAAAAAGAAACCAAGTGTGTGTTTTTTCTTTTTTATTTCCATGACAAACTAGCCACGTAAACGCAGCTTAATCTTATAAATAATCAAATACAAATCAGCTGTTAGAAAATATTCAAGATAAATGCAAATACTAACATAGTAGAAACATTTTATCTTACTATGTAATATTAAAATTTTGTATATTACGAACTGCAGAGCCCAAATAAACATGCGTTTATGTAATAATACTAAAACCTAAAACATGTAACTTAAAATGGTTGAAATTGTTTTGTTTGAGGTCAATAGTTAAAGGCAACAATAAACAATTGTGTTGCTATGACAACAAATTTGAATTTACTAGCTGGCCGAGAATAATTAATTTAATAGTTCTTGCAGTGTGTACTTACTGACAAAAAATCGTAACGCAGAAACTACTATGAGCGTAAAGTGAAACATTTTGTTATTCTATGATACAGTTTGCCTATGTATGAAATAGACAAAAAATATTGTATTAAAGGCATGAGCCTCAGTCATTGCAGAAAATGATCACATAACGTCTACTACTTCTTGGATATGAAAGGGGACAAAATGATAATAACAAAAGTGATGAGATTCTGCTCAGCCCCATACCTGACAAATAGGCAGTTTCTTTTCTGCGTATCAGCAACCTTTTTTCTATCGTCGAGTTTACTTTGCCCAAATAGATTGATATAACGCAGCGCCTTCTCTGTGCAGTTTATTTCATAAGTACCAAAAACCAATCTAGTCACAAATTCAGCAGAAGTAAATTAATCATTTACAGCTGTTTTTTTTATATTCGCCCATAAGCGGGATATTAAATTTAAAGCAGGCATAACTAATACAATATTGGTACTCGTGGAGATTTCGAAGCGTTTTTAAATTGAATTTGGAAGAAAAAAAAACAATTAAGTTTCTTTGAAAAACATTATGAATTTATAAAAACTATAGTAAAACAATTTATAAAGCAAATTAAACCTATATAATATATAAAATATATTTTTAATATTATATTACTTTAAGCGAAAGTTTTATTTTGACTTAGGTCAATAAGTTGTGGGATGAATACCAAATTTGCATGTCTCACTTCAAAATATTTATAATTGAAGAAAATATCTAGTTAAATGTAAAATAAATTTAGTATGTTAAAAAGTTCGTTTAAATAGTGCTAGTGATTTATCACATCTTTACCTATAGTGTAGGTAAAGAATATATATTGAACTTATGGTAAGTAATGGTTTTTATTTTGCAAGATGGAAGACGTGTACTGAATTCTATAAAGTAGATTTTTCTCAAGGATTTAATGTACTGCGAATGAACCTCTTTAATAATTATTAGCCACTGTAAATTAACGTTTATATAGATTACCGATTTGGTGAAGTGGATATTTTATGTTTAGTTACTTTAATTATTTTATTTAACAAATTTGATACGATTCCCCCCTCCCCCATCCCTGTTAGCTGGTTTCAGTTTGATAACTTAGCCTACCGTACCAAAAGACAGAAAGTTGTATTTAAGGTAATTTTAAGTCAGTTTAACTTTTTGATCAAATATGTGTTTCAGGAATTTGGATGTTTTATATTTATTTTCATACATCTACAAATATATTAAAATAATGCATATTTGTTGCAAAATGACAATTTCTGTTAATTGTTACAAGCTTTAAATAAATAACACAAATAAATTAGAAAATATAATATTATTCAATTACACAACTTAAAAAAAAAAGAAAACACTTAAACCATAAATAATGGTTAATTTTTAGAAATTAAAAAACATAAAAACACGTCCAACAAGACTGTTACCAAATTTAACTATCAAGAATGATGTATGGGCACCGTTATTTGATTTAATATCAGTATTGATATATAATGGATGGGATTAGAATGTTCTTGGCTTTCTTCCAATACTCTGCAAAAGCTCAGATAAAAGCTTAAATTACAAGAGATTGCAAGAGTCTAGGTAAACGTTACTTGAAGTGGAATACTGTAGGTATACAACATCTAATTTCCTTGTGAAACTATGCCTAAAGACTGTGACTTAACGTATAACAAACATAATTAATTATAGCCAACATGCTATAATTAACTATTATAGCTATTGTAATATCTGGTAGTGTTTAGGTATATGCAGTTGGTATTAATATCACTTGTAAATGTTTTGTATTTTAATTACATTTTTTTGACATATGAAATTTCTTGCTTATGTCACGTTCATTGGAGTTCCCTACACTCTGTACAAGAAAAAAGGAAAATAAATGTTCCTAAAAAAGTAAAGTAAATGAAACATTGTAAAATGCAAAGTTACAACACAACCTGACAATAACACAGGCAAAAATATGTATCAAGACCTGAGGACAAGCACTGTATGTTCGTTATTCTAGCACGCTTGCATTCTTGGAAATACGTTGTTGGCCTATAATAAAGCAAATTGAAACTAAAAGATAACAAAACAAGTTTTATATTTGTTCTTCCGTTATGTTACCTCTCGATCAATGTTTGACATGTTTTGTGACGTTTTTAGCCTTCCGCGATATTTAATCTTCTTTCTTACCGACATTTACAACTTCTGCCTTTACCCTTCACCAACTTCCAGGTAGTTATCCTTTTCTCCGCTAGGTGCCGACTCTGTACGGTATCTGTACTTTCTGCTTTAGTAATGCGTGGGCCTATCTGTGTTCTGAAACAGCTGACTTTTTCTCGACCGTTACTCTTGGTTTAGTGGTGGAACTTTCTAGAAAGTCAGCATTAACCTGCTACGTGTCATTCCATTATGTCTGACTTGCAAGTCATTGCGAAATCTTTAACTATGTCGTAGCTTTTCTTATTTTATTTAGTCGCAAGTTTCAGTTATGTGCGAGGCTAATTAATATGTTTTCTTTATAAGTCCTTATTTGTGAATACCAGGTACGTGAGAATGTTTTAGCTTTACATTGTTAGTTATGAAATATACACATTGTAAAATTTTATAAAGTTAGTTTTATCTTCTGTTTTTTTGCAAATAACTTTTCAAGCTCATTCAGTTTAATTCAAAACCTATGTATTTCTTTTTTTTCTACAACCTAACTTAAACCTTTACTTTTACAGCATAAAAATTTTAAATGTTATGCTATGTTATGCATTTGCCACACATAGCCTATTCTAACAAAAGGCTAGCTTACACAGTTATTTTCTGTACTAATTTAAATCAGTGTAACTTTCATCTTGTAAACTTTTAAAGAACTATATTCAATATTATATCTCTGATATATTTAATGTTACTAACAAAGAACATTTTAAGTTACCATGTGCCTTGGGTAACATGTAGAAATATTCAAATGTAACATGATAAGTCCTGTAGTAACATTTGCAATCTTTTAAAGTGGCTAATTGTCACTTTGTGCTACCAATATTATAAAGGCAAAATTAAAAGAAAAACTATCTGTTCTATGCTTGTTTATTTGCCTACAAGCATTCTAAAAAGGATTGTTATTTTGTTTGATGCAGTTTTCCACTGGTCCAAGTATCAGGACATAATTTCTAGTAACATGCCATAAGTCCAACAACAACTTACACCTTGCTGAAAAAGCCAACCTTCTACAAGGAGCATAACTATATATCTTTCACAGACAGTGCTTTAACTATGAACTAAAATACTTTGTAACTACAAAAAATCTGCAGTGGACTTTTTTTTAAATGAATTTTGAATAGGCTGTATTTGTAATTTGTGTTTTTGTAAATGAATAGTATATAGGACATGTTTTTTTGTATTTAATAATATTGGGAGGAGCAAGCTATAGCACATTTCGGACCTTAGCCCCAAGGGCTGTATATTAGAAATTTATATACCTATTTTTTATAGAGAGACGTCTCATAATTAATTTTTTTTATTATTATTTAACTATATCTAGCTTTACAGTTGGCCAACGACATAAATATTTATTCTTAAACAAATCCATGGTATTTCATGTTAAATTTTGTAATCTTATTTAATCTTTTCTGTATAATTTCCTGTTATCATTATTAAAGGGGAGGGTTTTTGATTTTTTATTTTGGGGAGGGATTTTAAATTCAAATTAAATATATATGTATTTTTTTTAAATCTGATGTTTTTCTTTGTACTAAGGGCGTATAACTAATTTCAAATTTTCAATTAAGGGCATATAAACTTTTTTTTTTACTTAATTTTGGTTAATAAACCTGAAATTGTATCTAGTTCTATGGTTTATTGAGTTAACCTCTAGGTATCTTGTGAATTGTGAGTAATTAGCTGAAACATTCCTACATTTGGTGATATTTAAATTTTAAGGTAAGTTTTGAACATGACCAATCTATGTGGCCCAGTATTGCTTCCGTTCCCTTAATTAATCGTTTAGTAAGATTGGTACAGTTTATAGAATTAAAGAATTGCGAAGTCTTAATAATAATATATAATATTCGGTCAAAATTTAACTGAATTAGGAAAACACATGTATTTAATTAAAAATTAAGAAATATGATTGTGGCTTAGTTGTTAACAGTTTACAATTTGTATTTCCTTTCTTTAAAATTACTTACATTCATGCAGTAGATTTCACTTAAAAGTAACATACATTAGATAATAGTGACAAACATTACAATTCGATGTAGGCTTTCCAATAGAAACATAACAAGATATTAAAAAACAAAACAAAATATGGAATATTATAAAAACAAAGTAGTTAATGTCCGTTGAGTAAATACAAATTTAAAATTCCACACAACTTTAGTACTTAATTTAGTTAATATATTTACTATTTACTACTATACATTGCCTAGTAACTAAATTAGGTAACCTAATTGCCAGAGACAGTTTTTGAATTACCATCTTAACAAATAAATAGTGAATGAAGAGCAAAAGAGAAAATCAGCATTCAAATAGTTATCTCGGCCTAATTTTCTCCCACCCAAAAAAATGAATAAGGACTTTGGTTAAATACATTATGTTGTGAAATTATGAACATTTATTTTTAACCAATTTCATAGATTTTTTTCATTCTTGTTATTAATCTTTCGGCATTTGTTGCTAGTATAAAAACTTGTATGTGAAATTATATTACATGTTTAGAAAAATTTTGTTGTTCAACGTGCTGAATAGTTTCTTGTATTCACTATTAAAGCAACTGGGTATGGTAGAAAATTACTAAAAGAATTAGCGAACGTCAAAAATGTAAAACTTATCTGGGAGAAAGGACACCTTGGAATCCAAGTAAACGGAGCAGTAATCAAGCTCGCAAAAAATCTTATAGAAACTGAAACAGGTCACAAAATTAAATTCTTTGATGTAACTGTAACAAAAACGACTGATAAATTTAAAAACAAAATGTTCAGGAAAAAACTACATCAGATGTAACTATCCATGCAATTTCATACCCAAATTTATACAAAAAATGGCGGCTTATAACAGTTTTTTATATCGTCTCCTACCCATACCACTCAATGAAATGGATTTCATAAAATAATAAACTGTCATTAAATATATTGCACAAGTAAATGGATCCAGATGCCAAATGGGCAACAAATTAGTGGAAAAAATTTCAAAATTAGCGAAAAAATTTAACATTATACAGACTAGAGTGGACAAAAAGACATTTGTCGCTGTCGATTACACTGAAATAATGCCCTCCATTCTAAAAAATGCATTCCAAAAAGACATCATATGCAAATTTCAAATCTAACCTGACACCACTCCACATCAGTAAACAAGACCAGATGAATGCCATTTAATAGTTTGAAATACGTAAAGCATTTAAACAATCGCCAAATAATATTCTCAATGACAAGTTATCATTTCAGTCCAACTCATTGTACGTGATGGCAATGAGATATGACTAGTTGATATAACCAGCTTTTCTAATCTGGTAACCTTGGCCTTACCGCAAATGCCAGTAGTTTGCAGACCATGAAACGGTATAAATAAATGCACACGTGTAGATATTTGTGTGCGTAGTATTATATGTTTTTATCAAAGTTTTAATGTTTTGACGACCGCTACGGAGTGATCTACTGAAGATGTAGTTTCGACTCCGAAACGCGCCTTTGCAATAAGACGGAAAAAACATCACATATGGTATCAAAAAGGTAACAGTAATAATAATGTATTACTATATATTATCCAATAGTGACTTGACACCAAACAATGAACATTAAAAAATATTTATGAAAAGTTAGTTTAAGCAGCAAAGCAGACTTTTAAGTGGATATAATTTCGACATCATTCTTTTACGAAAAGTTTTTAAACTGAAATATTTAAACGTTCAAGCGATTCCAACTAATGTTATACTGGTAAATTTAGAAAAACACGATTTTTACTGAAAGTTATATATATATATATATACATTATGTTTGGCGTGTTAGTGAAATCTCTTTCCCACCTTGATTTTAATATGAACTGAAATAAAGTAAATAATTTGTTAATTAGCTTACTTTATATCCGTCACGTGACTTTCTTCTCTGTTTATATGACGCGTTTCGGAGATGTATTCAATCATCAGACGTATATCACTCTTGCGAGGTCGTCAAACATTACATAAAACACACATATACACAAACACTGAGAACATATTAAAATACTTTTTACGGGTGGGATGCATCCCGTATGGTGGTCCAAGGACAAATGTCGTTACAAGATTAAGTAACCATGCGCGGACGTTTTTTGTCTTGTATACTGATAGCTGTGTCATATAGCGTGTTCGAGGAGAAATACAGATGGTCATTCATGACTTCGTTTACATTGTTTCTAAGCGCTTTGTATACTTCGTATTCCTCGATAGCATCCATAATTTTGCCTTTTTTGCATGTATGCAATGGTATCAAATTGGTTTCAAAGTCAGTATAACCATGGTTTTCGTCTATCAGGTGGCGTGCATAATTCGATGTATTGCCATATAATGTGTTCTTTTTGGTCAGATGTTCTAAGAACCTCTTATGGAATGCTTTTCCGTTTGCACTGTATAGAACGAATTACATTCATCGCAAATTAGCTTGTAAATCCCAGTTTTATATTTTAAATCTTTATTTGGTTTTTGACTAAGAAGTTTTGGATGTTGTTGTTGGTTCGAAAAGCTGTAGTTATGTTAAATTTTGTTGAGACTATATTCGGTAGTACGTTTCCGTACTCACAGGCTATGTATTTGGTTTTTTCACGAGGTATTACAGATTTACTGTTAACCTGGAGTAAATCTCCGAAGCGCGTCATATAAAAAGAGAAGAAAGTCCGTGACGGACATTAAGTAAGTAGTTAATCTTATTAAATTACGTTGACTTGGATACCAAAGAAACATGAATCTTAAATTTATTAACTCCGTTAACTAGATCACTTGTGGTTTCTTTTTCTCTTTAAAGTTTGGAATTTCGAATAGAAGTTTATTTACTGGAACCCGCGCCTTATTATATTTCAAATTAAAAAGAAAA
This sequence comes from Philaenus spumarius, assembly GCA_018207615.1. Lineage (NCBI taxonomy): Eukaryota > Metazoa > Arthropoda > Insecta > Hemiptera > Aphrophoridae > Philaenus > Philaenus spumarius. Next base: position 117,857 of record JAGFPH010003316.1, on the reverse strand, counting down.
TTTAACACTTAGAAATTTTGTTTTTGTTTGTCTCTAAAGAAAAGATAATCAATCACTTCTTTTTAGATTTTATTAGTATAAAGATCTAACGTCATCTAGATATTATATCTAACTAGAAGTGTTTAGTTAGTCTTGCCTGAAGTGTTTTTTTAAATATATTTAAATGAATAATATTTAAAATAAATTAATTTCTGTGAGAAAAATATTTTCCAAAACTGGGTCAATTTTACTTCAACTTCAAATATTTTCTCATGTTAGTCTAGAGAACATTTTAAAATCTGTTTAGTGTTTGTATTCCACATTAAGCAAATCCCCTTTTGTGTCGAGTTTTAGTTAGGAACTTACAAACAATATTAATTTGTGAGCGATATTAGTTTTAAATTTGTATGTCCTTTAGTTTAGTATTTCAGAAACAGAATATGCTGTTTTATTATTTTTATTTTTAGTTATATGTCAAGGTGGGAATAAGGGCTTTATTTTCACACCTCTTAAGTTCATATAATACAAATCTATAATTCAATTATGAAGTCTGTTTCTCATTTTAAGTTATGCGTGGGTGTTTAAGCTCTATGATACTATGGTAGCATTGACTTAAACAAGTCTTAATATAATTGGGAATTAAAAATAACAAACGGAATATCCCTTGTGCTAACGTTTGTAAACCAAAATTTATTTTCATTTACAGTTTAAAAAATATGCATATAAATTACAAAATCCTAAATTTATCATTGAAATAAATAATGAACGTACAGATATTTAAGCACACAGCTTTGAATTGGAATAATACGATATCGTTGGAGTACCGTATATAAAATATATAAAAGTATATACGCCAGTCAGGCAATCAGGGTTTTATTCAATCCTACAACAAACGGATTTATATTTCAATAAGTTAGAACTTTTACTATTATGATTTCACTTCTTAGAAGAAGAATGATTTCATTATTCGGAAGATGAAGTCGACGCATATATATACAAACTGTATTATTTTGCTTTTGACTTATAAATAAATTCTTTCAATCCAAAACAAATACGCCTTTTTCAGTGCTTTTATGAAAAATACCATTCGCGTTTAGCCAAATATAAACTGAGTGTAAAAGAATTTATAATTAATATATGTTTTATCTGTAAGTTTTAATTTCTTTTAAATGATAAAATATTTTTACTTTCTCCCCTTATACCATAGATGGAGAAAGTATTGTATTCGTCAAAATTTTCGAGTTTGAGTTTTTGGTGGAAATATCCGTTTTGGGTCCCCCTGAACCTAAAAAAGTGGTTTTCGGAGTGATGTCTGTGTGTGGGGGTGAGTTTGTATTGCTCTGTGTGGGTGTGTTTCTCTGTGTGTGTGTGTGTGGATGTTATCAGACCTAGAGCCTAAACCAGTCGTCCGATTTTGATGAAATTTGGTATGGAGGTACTAATCCACGGTATCTCCAGGCATTTTTTCATTTTTCAGAATTTTTGATTTTTAAGGGTAATTTTCCCATAAAAAGCCTTAAAATAACGGAAAAATCTACTTTTCTCAAAAACGGCTCTAACGATTTTGATTAAAATGTTATAGTTTATTAGGGACCTAATGTACTATAAACTATAACATTTTATTCAAAATCGTTCGAGTCGTTTTTGAGAAAAGTTGGGTTTTCCGTTATTTTATGGATTTTTAAGAGAAAATTACATTAAAAAAAAACAATAATACGAAATTTATGTTTCTTTCATACACTTTTGGCTTCATAAAATAATATTTTTTTATTAAGTTCCTATAATGAGGGAGAAAGTATGTGTCAGTGTCCTGGTACCGTTTATTTTTAATTATAAACGAATATGAATGTGAAGTTTAATTAATTCCACAGCAATTAATTATTATCTAAATCAGATGATTTTTAAACTTCAATAATTGTATCATTCATTTTAGTTAAAACTTCAATAAACAATTTAAACCTTACTTAACAGAATATATATATTATGAATATACTGTATTAAAGTTTTACCTAAAAATCCAAACTTTTTTACTATTTTACAGACCTTGGATAATCTTATGCTTTTATCCGGTTGTGGTACATCCCTTTTGTTTATTTATATTTCTGCTGTTTGTAAATAATTAACTTCAGAATCAAAAACACCAAAACTAATTATAATCCAAATGGAACTTTCACCGATTTTTGTAATTACTCCAATGACACCAAGGACGCTACAAAACTGTTCCAGCGTTCTTGTTGATTCAAGTCATTCTAGAGTTCAAACTCAAGAGCGTAACAATGCCGTAGACGTTTAAAAATAACTCAAAATAGTTTAATAGAAACACAACTTATAACAGAACGTTATCAATTTTCAACACCCATCCGCATACTCGCTAACCATTTTCGGATGAAGTTGAGAGGAAGAGAGGGTACAAATAGCTTGGTAACTGCAGATCACTAAGTAGAAATTAAAACAATACCTTTAATAATTAAATATCTTTCAAACAATGTCCACAAACAAAAGTGTTTAAAAATATTTGTTATTGTGGGTTACAGTTATAGTCCCACATATTTCATTGTAAAATAATTCTTGAGACCTGATTGTTGGTGAGTAAGGATGAGTTATAACAAATCGAAATGTAATTGCAATGAATTTATTTATTTGTGCAGCAGAAAATCAACTATAAGACAGACATACACATAAATTAATAATATTAAATTAGGAATAATCATTATTTGGAAAGTTATCTTTTAAAACGTAAATCTGTGAGCTTAGTTCCTGACATGACGTAACTTTTAGTCTAGAAGAGAGATAGTAGAACTGTCAAAAGTATTTGTAGTTGATTAGTAAAGTATAAACTCTTTGTTTCCCTTAAGCCAATCAGGGAGTTTATTTTAATTATATTTTCCAGAAGTTTATTAAAAAAATGTCTCTATGATACCACGACTATATTAAAAATGGTGACCTTTCCCGGCACAATACGTCCATTTATGGCTGGAAATAATTATAAAAATCATTAAGTCATTTAATCCAAGCTATCGTTCCTTGTTGAATAGAATATTACGCAGCCTGTTATTAAACATAGCCTAGATAAACAGCTGATTTGAATTGTCAAATGTTATACTACTTATTAAAGTCGGTACTAAGACATAACCTTGACCCAACACAATGAGCATTCATCAAATACAAAGCAAACTCATATTTTTGCTTAACATCTTTACTTTATGATAATTAGATTAATTAAATCGTACTCCATTAACTAGGATCGAACCTTAATTAAATTTTCATTCTATGTAAAGTTAGTTATGTGTGTGTTCTTGTTAAGTGTGAAGTGTGTGAGTCTACACTGTCAGATTAATTTAAAGTTAATAGTGTATGATAGTTATGTATTTCACGACGTTGTAAATTTTGTAATAGCCTGTATGCAATTATCAAACTATCAGTTTTTTTAGATTAGGTAAAAGCAAACAAAATGTTTACTGTATTATCTATAAAGGTTTTCAAACTGTAAATCTAAATTTGTGTAGTATATTCTTAAGTGGCATAAAAACGTTTTTGCAATTCGATTACTTAAGTCAATGTAATGAAATGGAATAACTACTCTTTAAGTTAAGACTCTTCTTTACCTTGAAGAAAACTCCCGAGTATGATTTCAATGCAAAAGGCCTGACTCAAGCCGCAAAATCGTTGAAACATGCATTCGTAATACCGTGCTTCGGATTCTATTTATAAATTAATAATCTGGGAAACTACTTTAATTTATAAAGAAGGCTTTATATTTTTTACGTGTTACCTTAAAATATGGAAATTATTGCTTAAAACTCCCAAAGAATGCGTTAAAAATAATCGATTTTTACTCATTTAAACTGTTGATTAAAAGGAGTTGCCGACGATTTCTTTCAATTATGAGGTATAAGACAAAAGCACAAAGTCTTTAAGGACAATTTAAGATGTTTCACAACTCTTTAGGTTGAAAAACGGCGTCCGAAACACGGTAATACGAAGTGCATATTTTCGCTGTTTTACGCAAGGTATAGAAGACCCTTAAATCACGCAATAGCGAACCATTGCTGGGTCTACTAGTCTATATAATAAACATTAAATGCTGTTCGTTGATACGCGCATCACTTGAGAACGGCTGGGCTTATTTAGCTATTTTTTGTTTCTAAATGTTCGTAATAGTCCGAATTAAGTTTTTATGAAAAGAAAATGTTTTAAAGTTTCGCGAAAAATTTTCTAATTCAGGAAAAACTTTACATTACTTTTTCCATGAACTCAAGACCATAACTCACGAAACAGCTGTTCTAATAAAATGCTTAGTAAAACATGTTTGTTTGAATTCATTACCATAGTAACTTTAATCAGCATTTATAATCAGTTTATTATTCTTCAAAACAAACAGCTTTTTGGGGTTATATTAACTAACATAAAGCAAACAAAAACAAAAATCAACTAAAAATGCTTACTATGTTTTAATTAAATACAAACATTGGTTGTTCATAATATATATAAAACAGCTGAGTTGGATCAAAAACTGAACATAATTTTAGGATAGACCTACAATGAACCAAAACACGTTTATTTGCAAGCAATTGGGCTAATTTAGAATCAGGATTTTTACAATTCTTCACAACTATCAATTTTTTTAGATTAGGTAAAAGCAAACAAAAGGTTTACTGTATTATCTATAAAGGTTTACAAACCTAAATTTGTGTAGTATATTCTGAAGTGGCATAAAAACCATTTTGAAATTCGATTACTTAAGTCAATGTAATGAAATGGAATAACTACCCTTTAAAATAAAATCAAGCAATACTGGGTCCACTAGTTTACTATAAAAAGCAAAGTAACAAGTACGTAAACTTGTCTCAACTCTTCGTTGATTCATTACTTACAGTCGAGAAGCTGGCTGAAACATTCACACCTGAAGTACGCTACTAACCTTATATCTTCGCTACGCCAACGTTATTTTAAATCATAATAATTATTTGTAAATAATATTGGAAAATTAAAACACCAAGGTGTTCTCTTTTACTTGAGATGGGATCAGGGGCGGTCCTAGCTTTAAGTTTGGTTGGGGCTCACAGTCGTGCATTTTATTTTTTTATCTAGTAGGGGGGGGATTTATAGCTAGAAGTTTTTAATTGGCCCATTTTACGTATAAATGAATAGAAACTGAAACAATACACATTTTATCAAATGTTTAATATGTAATAGGAAATACTATACATATGAATTACAAGACAAATTCCAACCTCGTCTTTGAGCTCTTAGCAAACCTGTTAAATCACGGCATTCACATCCACGTCTCTATGAATATTTAATAGAGCTAGACCCACAAGTCGTTCCTCCCCCAAATTGTATTCCATTTGCGGATATAATTATAGCTCCCCAAAATTATTCTATGAAAACGTATTTAGAATAAAAAGGCTTATTAAAAATATTAATTATTCAAGATTTTTTGGGGGGGGGGATCATGAGCCTCTTGATCCCCCCCCCCCCATGGAACCGCGCTTGGATGGGATTGACTTTGCCTCGAAGTGACGTATTGCTACACATTCACAGCATTATTAGTCTTTATGCGTAGACGTTCATTGTAACTGTTTCAAAGACTGCAATATACATGGTTACCGTTTTGAAATAAATGTAGGCTTATAAAATAAAAGGACATACTTACAGAATAGCCACTTTCTGATCTTGTTTATTAAATAAAAAGGAGAATCATATTTTAAAACAATCACGACATGGGACAACAATACATTTTTTAAAATTGTAAATTCAATTATTTAAATTTGTATGAAAAGTTGAAAAGATTTTTTTTATGAATTGCTTACACACGATACGAGTAATTATGTGTAGTACTTTAATAAATAAAGAGCTATAAAACTAATACAAACCTTTTTAAACTTACAACAAAAGATAATAAAAACATTGAAGTTCTAATGTTTTTTTATTTTATAAACTACAACCAATTGAACGGATTTTATTTGAATTCCTTATTATTTACCAAAACTAGAAAGTTTCTGTAGGATGTACTTTCTTACATTTGTTTGAACAAGATTTTATGAAATGAATTTCAGAATCATAAAAGAACTTACATTATCTATACTAATATTATATAGAGGTATTTTTTTTGTGTAGGAAGTATTCTTTGGAACTACTTAACCGATTGAAAAAATAGTGTTACTAATAAAAAGCTTCACCATCCCTGAGTAACATAGGCTATAATTAATGTTGATAAAAATATTTTTTTATTTCAATATGTGTAAATTTAGTCAGAAAACATTCTTAGCATAGGCCTAGACTGATGGATTTGTTGAATGTATTTACATTCATTACCACAGCAACCAATTGAATAAAAAACAGATAAAACAGCTGTTTACTCTAATATTTCCATTAACACCTGATTTCAAACTTTGAAGCAATTTTTCGTATTTCTTACTTTTATTTTAGGTTTTTTGTATAAAAGTGTAGACCTGAGCCTTGCTGGTTCTTTTAACCTTTATTATAACTAATATTATACATTATACGAAACAATTTGATTTGACATTTATTTAACATTATTTACCATCTTAGCTTTGGGGTTATTATTAATACTACACCATTATTATAAAGAAAAAATAACGTGATTATAACTACTGTTATAAAATAATTTGATTTGAACATTTAATATTATTTACCATTTTAGCTTTGGGGTTGTTATTAATACTACACTTAATATAAATAAAACAACATGATTATGTGTATAGAAGGTTCCAAGGTGTTGGTAGTATTAAATATTTAAATCTAGTGGGCCCACTAGATGTATATATATAATGTGCAAGCGTGTAATTGTACAATCGTGTGTGTCAGTGTGTTTCATGTTTTGTGTTTTTATTTTTATAATTAACTTATTGACGAAGGACATTGTCCTGAACTTGATAATGGCTGAATAGCCGAAACGGCCGTCGTTAGACGCTGAAATTTGACTATTGGACGGTAAGTTTTTAGTTGTACTTAAATATTTTTGATGACTACGTAAGTCGAGTAAGTCACTTTTAGGGTTCTCAAAGCAGAAACTGTTTGGCTTTTAAAATTTATATTAAACCTATCGTAATTCAATTAATGTATAAAATATTGATTAAGTAGTTTCTAGTAAAATTAATTTTTAAACAGTGTATTTGAATAACACTTTAATTGTATATAAATTAAAGACACCTGAAATGATTTACTTTGGAGCACAAATTATACCGTAAGCCCCAGTAAAGTATGCCAAGTGAAGCAAGCTGTGTTCTGCTTTTATCATGGAATCATTCATTAGTTACAGTCGAGAGATTTTGTATAACAGTTACACTTGAATCGTCTTTCTATCTTATTCACGTTAAATCATTTATAAGTATGATAAGTAGCAAAGCATACTCGGAAAGTTAAATCGGGAGGGTTTCTGCAAGACATTGGAAATTTGATATTTGCCATTGCCACTGAATGAGGTACACAGATATTTTAATTTAGATACATCCCCATCATGTGTGTGTTTGTCAACTATCATTCGTTGTTAACAATGCAATAATACTAAACAGTTTAGCTTTTTAAAATAAATAATTAATAATAAACTATTTTTATTAAATTTGTTTAAAGGCTTCGAAAATAAGACAAAAGAGTAAAAAATTAATGTAGCTCAAATGTTTATTATTAGATCTTGCTTTTTACTTTCAAAACATATTCATTTCAAAACGTATAGAGAGTGTAGGTTTTAATTTTTCAAATTGTATTCCAAATTTAATATAAATTAAGTAATTCAAAAACATTAATTAAAAGTGACTACTTTTATTATAAGGACCCAACTATTTACCTTGTTTATCCTCTTGTAAATATAGATTTGATTACGTCTATAAAGGTTTTAACAACAGAACTACACTAGGATACGGAAGATGCGATAACACAATTCAAACTTTTGATGAGTGATGTAACCACAAAGAAAATAATCTCTGGTATAAACAATATTGAGTCATTTATGATGAATGGAATAATTAATATTATTTAATATACTACAACGTACAATAGAGCACTCTCTTTGCGAGCGAATTTTTCTGTAACACTTTTGCTCTATAATAGCTGCAGAATAAGTTAATATCACCTACTAGAAGAAATAGGCTCTCTATTTTGTCTGGCCTGGGTGATACAACTGGTTGTCTAATATTTAGCTGTCTAAACATTTCGACAAAAGAATTAATCAAAATTAACCTTCCAGTAATCGTAATTAAGCTCAGTTTAGAACACAAGAATTTTACTTATTATCCACATCAAGGTAATGAGAACAGTTTAGCTGACCTTGTAAATAAATTTATTTGTGCTTTGGATATTTTAATAATGCAACACTTTGATTATAATTAAATCACTAGATGCAAACAATAGGTAAGTGAAAACTAAAACTTGTTTATACTGTAAAATAATAATTAACCATTTATTCAAAACTAAAAAACATAAATCAAAATATTCTCTATTTGTTGGTACCTTTCCAACGAATAAAATGTTTTAACCAATTAAATTTAATTTTAATTCTTCTTAATTAATTAATAAAGCCAGAACAAATTTACTATTTTAATTATTTTATTTTATTATCTTTATTTTATTTTATTTTAGTCGTTTATGAAATTTAATTGTTCAATTTATTTTATTACTTGAATTTAATTCATTTTAACATTATTAATTACGACTTTTATTTTAAAATTTATAAAAATAAAAAAAATCTATTTATAATCCTACCTAACCCAGTATATTTAATAACTTTAATTGAAGCTAATCGGGCAAATTTATATGGGACAGTATAGTAAGTACGCTTTTCACAAACCTTTTAGATACACTTAAGTTGACCGTCTTTAACGGTGCTGATGTTGTTTGGATGCTGCAGGTTAGCTAGCAGGGTTGAGTTGCTCTCGTTCCTGAAGTCTATTGCAGTTGTACAGCGTGCTGTGATCTTGTAGTCGTGTTGATTTTAAAGTTGTACTTTGCTGAATTACAGGTGATTGATGGTTAAATAGGCTCGCCAGTCTAGTTCCTGAAGTTAAAATAATGAAGTCGATTTACTACCTCATTGAAGTCCTCGTAGTTTCAATATCATTTGACTAATATTGACCAATGATGAACATCGCAACTTCTCTCACTAGTGAACTGTATTAACTTGTAGTAAAAACTGATAATTTATAACTGATATTAATTTTCCATTTATGTTAAACGTAGTAAAATTTTCTAAGTCCAATTTATCTAAGAGAGTACAGATTGTAGAGTCCAGCGTGACGAGTACTACCTTAAGAGTATTAAGAATTCGTAATAACAAGTCCCCAGGACATCGTGTCCTGCGCTTATATAGTGTCCATTTCCACGAGATCTGTTACCAACCTTAAGTAACATACACTACGTTTCTCTTGTTCTTTAATTTTGATTTTTCCCGGGTTTTTCTTCTCCAGATAGTTTCCCTTAATTTTAAATAAATTATCCAGGTTATTTTTATCATTGTATTGTACTTTCTATCTACTTTATTCTATTATTTTCGTTAATGAACTTCACTATTAAGTTGGTATTACCATATCTCGTTTCTGATTGGCCGTTAATTCTGCGCGCATTCTAGCCTGTTATCGCTGTAAAGCCACTATTGTTCTCCTTCTATTGTCTTTAACTCCTCGTGGCGTCGTTAGTTTTTCCCGCGAATGAGCTTTTCTGGTTCCTTGAATTTTCTTCTTCCTTTACGAATTCGAGTGGTGTTCGTACGACTTCGCGTTCTCGTGCGAGGCCCGCACGTGCATTTCTGGTTACGTTTTCCGGGAATGTTTTCCAGTTTTTCCAACTCGCGATTCTTTTCTTCTCTTCTGCAGTCCTTTGCGAAATTATGTACTAGCAGCCATTTTGTGAATTTTCCTTTGTTTTTCTTGGAGTTATGGGACTTATAAAAGTTAGGATTTTTCTGGTTTTTTATTTAACTAATTTCCCGAAATTTATTTGGTATACTGGTTTTTCATGCACTATTATACTCTACTACTTTAACTTTAATTATTGTAATCTTTAAAACTTTAATTTTCTTATTTATTTTGACTCTAATGTGTGAAAACTCTCACCCTTTTTCCTATAATAATATTTAAACTTTTCTTTGATTGCCATATACAACTTTAATTTGATTGTCCTATACAACTTTCCTTTTACAAATACTTGGTTTGATTAAATTTTACTTAACTTTATTTCTTTTATAATTAAATGAAAATTAAACTTGACGATTTTAACTAACTTCTAAAATATTGAAAATTTGTTATTTTCTTATTCCATCTTTCTTTTATGTCTATTCTTTATTAAACCAAAACCACCTTTCTGTCTGGCTTTTGAGAAAAATTTAAATTTTCCCTTAATTTTAGACTTGAATTACGTAAGCATTATTTAATCATGCAGACCGGTAGGTCGGCGAAAAACCCCAAACCGAAAGACCAACTGCACTGCATATATTTCTCTGCACAACTTCCCTTTGATGTTGCGCATGCCGCCGATGCATTTTAAACAGAAACTATAAGGATAATCAAAAACGTACAAGAATAACTTTCTTCATGAATTTTGAAGCTCTTTAAAATCAGCTATTAACAAAATGTTTAGGTTGCAAAACGACTGAGATAGACGAAATCAGTTTTTGAATAATTTGACAAAAATGATTTTCCTGTTGTCTCCAAAATAGAAAAAACTACCAGGTCGATTTTGATGAAATTTGAAATACTAGTTCGTTATAGTGTTTCCTAGTGCAAGCCGTCGCCAAATTTTGAAATTATCCCTTTACCCCATTGAAATTACCCCCCCCCCATTTGGGAACCCAAAATTTCGAAAAATTAGCTAAAAAGTGCAAAAGGCAAATCCTTGGTACTCAAGTAAGCTCCATGGAAAATTTCAGATAAATTGAATAACTTCAACGGGCTCTGTGGGTCACACAAGATTTGAAAATTTTGAAAAATCAGTGTCAAAAATACATCAAGTACAAGTAACCCTTATCAAGAATCGATTTGGGAAATATTAAATGCACATCTATGGTGCTTTACCTATTTATAAAAATAAAAAAAATCTGAAACTTTGATTGTGTATAACGAGCTGTAGGTGTGACACAAGTATATGTAATTTGCTATTTTGGAGGTAACAGGAAAATCATGCCGCCGATCTATTTTACACAGAAACTATAAGGATAATCAAAAAAGTACAAGAATAACTTTCTTCATGAATTTTGAAGTTCTTTAAAATGAGCTATTAACGAAAGTTCTAGGTTGCAAAACGACTGAGATAGACGAACTCAGTTTTTGAATAACTTGACAAAAATTATTTTCCTTTACCTCCAAAATAGAAACAACTACCCTGTCGATTTTGATGAAATTTGAAATACTAGTTCGTTATGGTGTTTCCTAGTGCAAGTCGTCGCCAAATTTAGAAAATTTTGAAATTAGCCCCTGCACCCCCCTATTTGGGGCCCCAAAATTTTGAAAAATTAGCTAAAAAGTGCAAAAGGCAAATCGTTGGTACTCAAGTGAGCTCCATGCAAAATTAAAGAAAAATTTAATAACTTCAACGGGCTCTGTGGGTCACACAAGATTTGAAAATTTTGAAAACCGGGTGGTGGTGGGTAATAACTTAATAATGATAAAACAATCAGGTAAAATAGGATACAGATATGTATCATAAAGAGATCAACACCACACCACACACATAGCAAATTTTAAGCACCTCATTGTACATAACTACTTCAATTTACATATCATAACAAAAAAAAAATATGTAATATCCTTACCAAAAAACCTTCAAAAAAGAAAATTCGTTTAAAAAACCCAAACGAAATGACCTTTATCTACCCATAAAAAAATCTGATATCTACAATGCCCTACAAAACAGAGCATAGTCACAAAACTTGACTTATGAGTGAACGGTCATAAGTGAGAGATTTAACTCGGTTTGTCGCACCTTATACATTATAAAAAGAAGTCAACTTTAGAACCGTTAAATTTAATCACCGTGAAAATCAACATCAAACTCACACTCACCAGCACCTTATAAATTATAGATCGTGAAATGTAATCACTATAGGAAACGGACTTGTGCACACCAAAAATTGAAATTTTTGGAGCCAGGTAAATTTCATTTTCTGAGGGAGTCAGTGGGGCGTGGGGAGTACAAGATTTCATTTTCTGACGGACGTATTAGGGAGTAGGGACTAAACGATCTTCATAACAGGAGTTTCCTCCGCCGGCGATTCAGTACTATTTTGTTACTGTCTTTTTTTCGATACAAAGGTCAAGTTTTGTGACTATGCTCTGTTTTGTAGGGCATTGTAGATATCAGAATTTTTTTATGGGTACATAAAGGTCATTTCGTTTGGGGTTTTTAAGGGTCTTATATACTTTGCGTAAAACAGCAAAAATATGCACTTCGTATTACCGTGTTTCTGACGCCATTTTTCAACCTAAAACGTTGTAAAACATCTTAAATTGCTCTTAAATGCTTTGTGCTCTTGTCTTATATCTCATAATTTGAAAGAAATCGTCGGCAACTCTTTTTAATCAACAGTTTAAATGAGTTAAAAATCGATTATTTTTAACGCATTTTTTGTGAGTTTTAAGCAATAATTTCCATATTTTAAGCTAATTCCTAAAAAATATAAAGCCTTCTTTATAGCTTAAAGTAGTTTCCCAGATTATTAATTTATAAATAGAATCCGAAATACGGTATTACGAATGAATGTTTCAACGATTTTACGGCTTAAGTCAGGCCTTTTGCATTGAAATCATACTGTATACTCGGGAGTTTTCTTCGAGGTAAAGAAGAGCCTTAAAACGTACACCTTGGATGGCAATACACATTTATATCTTACATTTGTAAAAGTTTCTTGAAATTCATTTGGACATTAAATTTTTCAACTCAAATTTCCCTTAAACTATTATATTTATGCCATAAGAATTTCACTATTGCCTAACTTTTACTACCAGAATTAAAATTTGGAGAAAATACGATTTGCTATCATTAGCATGAAAACAAATCATTCTAAACATATTTTAAGTGACTTTTTTTGTCAGATAGTGACATAGAAAAGCCGACTTTATCGGTTTATGAATCTTTTTTGACAAAAGCGTTTACATTGAAAAATAAGAAGTGTTGGGTAAAACTAAAAGTATTTAAATATTTCTGGTGCATGCGAAATCACAGCTTTCCTATTTCAAAGTTGTATCGTATACTAGTGAGGATCGCATAAGATGATCCACAAATGTATCTGCACATTGTGCCTCCTAACAGATGGTCTAAAACTACTGTTAAACGATGCTGATGTGTCATTTGCATAGAGCCGTGTTCCATAGATAAATCACCTCCGTGGCTTTGTTCACATCTGTGACAAGGAAGTAACACACCACCTCGTTAGATACACCATCATTCACCTAAATTTCAACGCATGTTGTTAATACTTCGGTTAAGATAATACCTTTGGAAATAATGGATTCTCTATATAGTTTTATTTAAAATGTGTTGGGTAATCTGTATTTGTTTAACAAATTTCAAATTTTATACCTTTTTTGTTGTGATGAGTTTCATATTTGGTCTGTTAACTTATGATTTCAAGTTTATTTCAAATCCTACGTACCATAAGGAAGATTTGTGAAATTGTCCAAATACAAGGGCAAGATTGATCCATCCCCTTGCAAAATATCTTGAATTAGAAATTACTTCGATATTATGTCTGATTCCAAAACTTAATACTCTTAAAAATACATTGCTTACAGAATATTACACACACAAAAAAACACAAGTGGTGTCAAGACATAAATATTGCTCGAAAGAACTGGACAGAAAAAATTACAGCTAAAATTAGAAAATATATATTTGGGTTAAAAACAAACCATACAGCACCCAGTGACTATCTTTCATCTTATATTGAGCAACAGTTTACTTGAAGATTAATGAAGAAATGGAATATGTTCTTCAGTGAGGAAATGCACCGTTTGCCATATTGACGTGGAACTTTTGAAGACCAAAACTGAATGCAAAATTAGAGCTTCGAAAAAAGATAGCAACATTTATTGAGATACTAGAAAATCCATGGGTTGTAGGTTGAGCTAGCCACAAACAACAAGAATCTCACAATTGTTCCTAAACAACCTTACCTATATACTGTGCAATATACTTAATAAAATTTCTGTAGCTTTGTTTGAATTTCAATTGTCAAATCATAGACAAAAATACAAGGAAATCTTCGAAACAATTGGAATAGTGTTTTATTTAACTGCTAAATAAAGAGAAATGGTCAACGTTAGTTTTAATGGTAGAATAAAAAAATAAAAAAATCTAATCGAATTAGTTCAAAGTATGTAAGCGACTGAAACCCAAAATGCTAAAATTCAATTCATTTTGCATACTTTCAACTACCGAAAAAATGCCAAGAGGATAAAATATTACTTTCTAAATTTCAGGATCAACTAATTAGTAGGAATTGGGTCAATTGTTAAGTCAATTGAATGTTGTATCAAATAAATGGAATAGAATAATTGGTTCCTATGTACGTGGTTTATTATCCTATCAAATATTGTATATGATCCTAACTTTTACAGTAACGAAATATAACCATGTTTTGTTATATTACGATTAATTATTGTTCAATGTTTTATATAAATTAATTAGTTAGTTAAAGTTTATTCCCCTCTATTTTTGTTGTAGTCATTCAAATAGTAAAATATAACTCAGGTATGAAGTTTTTGGAAAGTTAAATTTATGTATTAGAGTAAAATATTGTTTTTATTTCATAAGTTTATTTCCATTTCTATAGCAAAAGATATTGAAAATTTTATTTATTTATTCAGTTTATAAATTTATATAAAACATAAATTTTGACAAATAACAAATTTAAATTGTATTGTAAATCTTGCTATTGACCTTGCTATTGATGATAGATCATAGCTTGTACAGAATCTAACGGTTTTATATTTTTTAAAGTATACATTTTCAGCATGTAAAGAGTATTTGTATTATAGATTTTTTCAGATTAATAACTATGTTTTTTGTGCCATTTATGCCGTAGACATGCTTAACCATTAAAGATAAAACAAAGCAGCAACATTTTCTATCAAAGACGTAAACACACCTGAAGTTAGTATCTAAATTGTCTTGTATTCTTGCATTAATAGTTTTTATTTTAGTTGAGTAGAAATATTGGTAAAATTTTAAATGCGTCATGTTATTATTATAGTTAGGAAAACTAATATAAATTGTTTTATATATGAAAAACATAGAACTAAGTGATCTCTGCAATTGAAAATAAGAATTATTCGAGTTTCAGAGGTCCCAAATTATTTTTAGACTATGATTACTGAAGATGTCTTGAAACAGAAACAAGGAAATTTTTTCAACAATAAATTAGCCACAAACTAAAATAATATCTAATATTATAAAGAGGTAAAATGTTTTTGTTTGTTTTTATCTCTGGAAATACTAAACCGATTGAAAAAATATCTGTACTAATAAAACGCTACACTATCCTCTCTGAGTAGCATTAGCTATAATTAATTTTGATAAAAATCTTTTTTATTTCAATATTTTTAAATTTAGTCGGAAAAAATATTAGGCCTAGACTGATGAATCATCACATGTAATTACATTTATTACCATAACAACCAATTGAATTAAATAACAGATAAAACATGTGTTTGCTCCAATATTACTATCAGCTGATGTCAAACTTTGAAGCAATTATTTATATTTCGAACTTTTAGGTTAAGTTTTTATTAATGTGTTACCTGAGACATGCTGGTTTTTTAATCTTTATTATAACTGCTGTTATGACGTATACGAAATAATTTGATTTGAACATTTAACATTATTTACCGTCTTAGCTTTGGGGTTATTATTATTAATATCATAAAAAGGTAAAATTTGTTTGTATGTAGGGGGTAATCTCTGAAACAACTAAACCGATTGAAAAAATAGTTTTACTAATAAAAAGCAACACTATCCTTGAGTAACATAGGCTAAAATTAATTTTGATTTAAGGGTTAAAACAACCCCTAACACAATAAATAATAATTGTTATACTTTCCTTAAAGCTAGAGAGCTGAAATTTTGTACATGTGTTTCTTACGAGATACATAGAAAAAGTCAACTATATTAGC
Source organism: Philaenus spumarius (assembly GCA_018207615.1). NCBI lineage: Eukaryota > Metazoa > Arthropoda > Insecta > Hemiptera > Aphrophoridae > Philaenus > Philaenus spumarius. The sequence goes on along the minus strand of JAGFPH010003316.1, from coordinate 101,757 downwards.
ATTTTTTCTCTTGCTGCTAAGGGGTGAATATGTGATAATACCCCTTAAAACAATAAAAATTAGTTATTATATTTTCCTTAAAGTTAGTGAGCTGAAAAGTTTGAATATTATTTCTTACAAAATACATACAACAAGTATCATAGATTGACGTTTTGTCGCGTGCTGCTAAGGGGTGAAAATGTAGTAAAAATAAATTTTGATTGATATACTTTCCTTGAAGCTAGGGAATAAACCATTCATAAGTTAAGGAATTTAAAAAAAGTAACCACTATGTTTACATCCTAAATAAAATAAATAAGACATATTAGAATTTAATAGAAGGGCACATTTATATAAAATAACCTGTTTGCATTTGCTTCGACGCGAGTCACCGCGGGAATTGGCAAGCGAAGCGAGCAGGGGGCGAAGCCCTCTAGTACTCTATAAAGCCTAAAAGTGTTAAATTTACGTAACAGTAATATTAAAATGTTTTATACAAATAACAAATAATCCGAGAAGGAATGAATAATTTATTACTATTATTTCCAAACAATGGCAACCCCCTACTAATGGATAGTACATACCCAAAAACAATGTAAACTACTGCTTTCAATAATTAATACATCATTTTCTTAAAATATTTATTGGTGTAAAAGGAGGAACGTATTTATTTCTGTATACCGAATGTTAATAAAGTCCCTTTAGCAACCTTTATTATTTTTCTTATTGAAAATAAGTTAACCATATCTGAACCTCTATGATTTTTGGGGGCTTGAGGGGGTAAAAAATTTTAAATATAAAGGTAGGTCATGTAATACACCATTGAAAAGCTTATTGAAAGAGAAACAGAATGGCGCAAACTAGAGCTTATTATCTTGCTTCGTTTCAAAGTAATGGACAATCACAGTTCTAGAAAATGATATTGTTATCATAACATCAAAGCAGGTTATTAATTTTTTAATATTAGGAAAAAGTATATTGTATGTTATTTTCCAGAACTTAGACTGTCCATTAATTTGAAACGAGGCTAGATACCAAGCTCTAGTTTGCGCCATTATGTATCTCTTTTAATAAGCTTTTCAATGGTGCATTACATGATGTACCTTTATATTTGAAATTATTAACCCCCTCAAGCCCCCCCAAAATCATAAAGGGTAGTATGTGTCAAGAAATGTGTGCTATTATGCAACACAAGAAATATACAAAGTTTTGTTAACTTATTTTCAGAAACAAAAATAATAAGAGTTTTAAAGGGACTTTATGAACACCCTGTATATAAGCTGTTAGGAATGCAATAGGCAGCCATGGAGTAAGGAGCAAACGAATCTGTTTAAACACATGATTTCAACTAAAACCATACTATATTCTAGTTTTTTTTTCTGAGAAAGCCACTTCGCGAAACAGTGTTAAATATGTAACTTGAGAGTAGGCCAAGAAGTAATTATTGTAACCAAATCTAACTTCTAAGAGGTTGCGCGAATTCTATAAATACAGTTTAATAACATACTATCACTTTAAGCGGAAAAAATTCGAAATTAAATTTATCAGAATGTTCTGTTGCTAATCTAGCAATTTACCCTTTACGCAACACTGAATAGCCAAACTGTAATTGCCCAGACAAAAGGAAGTCCGTCGCTAACGAGCTTTGTACTTAAGTTAATACATTTTTAATTAAGGCTTATTCTGTAATATAAATGTATTTTTTGTTTTAGTATTTCGTTTTGTAATTAACAACACATAATAACATCTTAGTAACAAACAAAGTCAACAAAATTATCTATTATTTTTTAGGTGTATATTTATTTGAATTAATAGAATGCGTCTAGTTTGTAAGGTTTATGTAAATTGAGATTGTAACGGATGTAAAGAAACTGAAAAATAGTAATAAGCAACTTTCTATCAAAGAGTGAAATGAAAGCGAAATTGTTTGACTGAAATATATAAGTTTATATTATATAAGGCTGAGTATCTTCAAGCTCCAACAATATTTTTATATTGTTGCATGTATGTATCAACCAATTCAAAATTATGTTTTCGAAACTGTGAATAATAAGGGGTTTTTATAAATATTTGTAATCATTGTTAACATAATTATTTTTTGTTTTATGTACTTTATATCTAAATAGTCTAAAGTCAAAACTAGCAGAAATCTATTTATAATAATATAGTTATATTTGTGACTAAACAAATTTTATTCATGTATTTAAAAAAAAGCGTAGTTATGGTTTAATATATTTGTTTTCTATTTAAATTCAAGAGCATAATGAAGGCTTCGTAAGAGTCACAATGAAAGCAAAAGTAGAGTGAGACACTTATAACGCAGTGAATGTGTTTAAAGTGTGTGCTAACATCATCTCGAGGCAACGTCTCTCCACGCTTCAAGAGTAAAAGAGAATCGCTCCCGTTTTAACTTTCATGATATTCTTTACAAATTATTATAACGTTAGGGTGGATAACATAGAAGAACACTTCTAGTGCAACTCCTGCCCGTTGTAACACATCTTTGGAGACGTGAGAACACTCTTCCAATATTTGATATGTTTTAATTCTTGTAATAAGCGGATCTTACACGATCAGCTATACTGTCACTAAATATAAATAAATTACCTTCAAAAGTACGTTATTATTACTAACTCATTACTTTTTATCCTTATAAGATCATATTATGGAATGGCAGTATACTTTTCTCCACACAGAGAATCCAACCTATTTTATTTTCCAAACAAGTTGCCAATGGATAATCAATGAAACTAAAGTAAATTTTAAAGTGATAAATAATATACTTTTGCCTAAACTACAGCATTTAAAATAGTTGGTTTTAATATCGTTGATTTAAATAAGTCTATAGTTAAAATACATAATCTTTCGTTTTGTTTTCAAATATTTATTTCAGTAAAATGTTGATTTGCAGGTTCTGCGCATGTTTAAAATTCCTAACGTCATATATACCCGGTTAGATATACTGCCCTCAAAAATTAACAGGCCTCAACTCCAAAATATGTAATTTTACAGGAGACCAAGTTTTCTGGTTGGAGCAGTTTCAAATATACTAACTGTGTTTGTTAGTTTTAAAAATGAAAGAAAAAATTAAGAATAATTTTTAAATCAGTTCATTTGAGAATATAACTAAATATAGTTTTTAAAATAAAAATAAAAGACATGAGGTTTTTTGTTTTATGATCAATACTGTTATTTCTAGGAAGGTACTATAAATAATAACAGCATTAACTTCAATATATAGTTGCCCACATAAACTAATATGCCTCAACTCAGAATGTAATTTTTCAGTAGTAAATTTGATATTCTAACATCAAAATAATACTGTCTAGAAATTTTATTTTAATAATACAAGTTACTATGTATATTTAACAATATATGATTCTTAGGTTGTTTTAATTTAAAGTAAATCTTTTCGGACTGGGGCATTACAACTGGTATATAAATAAAACAGTTTAATTACCAGTGCTATAATTTACAATGTGATTTATGATATATTTTAATATCAAAAATTAAGAACACATACAAATTAAAACTTTCTATATCTGGAATTAAATAGATACAATAGGTTCACAATCAAACTTTATTAAAAATCTACACTATTGGTAAATACAGCACTTATAATTGAAAATGTCTCTATTCATTTTCCTCTTTTCCAACAATAAAAACACAAAATTGAAACAACTTAAATCAAATGAAAACAGTTTGTTTCTTTAACACCGTCAAATTTAGTCATCTGATACTGATAAGTCAGCTACATTAGACTCTTCAAGACCTCATCTCCATTGCAAAGAGTTTGTCATAATACTAAAAGCCAACTCCTTAAGGGGAGTCGGATGGCTCTATTTTACCCATGTTATATTACGTAAACTAAGGTACATTTTTATCAGGAACCTTAAGAGATAAAACCATGATTTTTTAAATATATTTTAGAGCATACTTTTGTCTACAATTTAACACAGTAGTTTTTAAAAATAACTTATAAAACTATTATTGTAATATTTTTCACAAACGTCAAAAATTTTTTTAATTTTGAGACATAAAAAGTCATATACATTTTTTGCAAATTAAAATTTTGTTAAACCGCCATGTTAAAACGTGCATCTTGTTATTCCTAACAAAGCAAAAAAAGATTTTTGAAATATCTCTTATGGTGTCTGAAAAAAATGTACCTTTGTAGAAAAAAACAAGATTGTCGGGAAAAGCAGTTTAAACTTTAATAATTTATTTTGAAAGTAATTCCTCTAACCTAATACAACCGGAACCAGAGGATAAATAGTGTTCAGTAAATGTGCGAATATAAATAAAATCATGTCAATAAAATGTTAAATAAAATAATAATTAATCAAAATATAGTATCAGTTTAAAAGTGAGTGAAAGGGGAAATCACAAATATGTAAGTAAATTAAAAATACATGTACAGACAATTCAAGTAAAATCATACACAGACAATAAATGGAATAAGATTTGTATGTAATAAAATGAATTCATAATTTAAGAGCAACACTAATTAAGCAATTTGGTCGGGTCTTCTTTAAAGAGAATTAGCTGCCAAGGATTTGAAAAAAATAACTAATAAGAAATAGAAAGGAGATTCCGGTTCAGTTTAAGGTTTTAAAGTAATGAATTATATTAAACGTCTCACACATACAATTCATACAGATTCAAACTTAAGGCTTCCAAGCTGACGGGATATGACTAGATATCTGGTCTCCGGCTGGGGTTGTTTTGCATGATTTTACTAAAGTAATTATGTGTATATACATTTACTAAAAAAAAACCAGAAAAACGACACTAATAAAAATGCTTATAAAACCACTTTGGCTCATCAGATTTTAATAAATAAGGTCTTAAAATAATCCTGAAAAGATACAGAATAAAAAAATATAAAAAACCAAAAAAGGTAATTTTTTTATTTTTCACCATCCCTCCCCTTAACAAACCGATTTAGAAATTATTACTATACTTTTATTTAGTAAATATTGAAAGTAATCCAATTAAACAGTTCACTTTACAAATAAGAAACTGTTTCATTAATTTTAGTAATGGTTATAAACTTTCAATAATTGTTAACCTTTAGATAAAATGATTGAGGATTTAAAATGTCTGGACTTTATATACTTACTTAGAGATCATGTGATGTCATATTTTTCATATAGGTTACTTAGATTGTATTTTTCAAATGTATTTTCTGATTTTTATTCAGAATGTGAATGTTAAAATAGAATAAAAGGAAATTATAGTGAAAGTTATGAAAAAATATTATGACAATTATAATATAAGTATTTTATATTACGATAACATTCTAGATTATTTTTGTACCTATAGGTTGGCTTCTCTGCAGTAATATTGTGTTGACATTTTTTTTTAAATTTTATCCTAAACTAAACATCTACAGTAGTTAAAGAATTTTTTAACTTTTCCTTATTAAATATATTTTACCAAACACAAAATATAATCTACTGTAAGATTTTATTTGACAACATAATCTTTAGAAACTGCCATGACTATTATCAAATACCTTCTATGGCAATATGATACTCTTACATACTAAAAGGCATTCCAGTAAAGAACTCCAAATTGTATTCAGGAACCTAATATTCCTGGTTTATGAATTCATAAATTTTTCAAGTCAGCCAGCAACTCACCCGATTCAAGAGGAAACGAGTTGTGATGCAGACACTGGCAGACTTAGAGTGTTGCAAAGTTTAATTATTAATTACGTAATCTAAATGGTTTTTGTTTATCCGATAAAATTTTAATTAAAACTTTAAGTTGAAACTAAATTATTATGTCTTGTAGTGGTAGTGGATTTGAATATTTTAAAATATAACGTTTTACAAAAAGCTTCCAGCAACAACTATTGCTTCACTTTGATTTTAATAAAGTTGATTACAATATTGAACTTTAAAAAATATAATTATAAATTATTAAATGTATTTTTGCATAAAAACTTTGGTGCAGTATAAAAGCGATTGATTTGCATTTGTCACTTGTCTTACCTTGATGCAACTAACACAAAATGTCAAAGGTCGTTAGAACTTAATCTTCACGAGCCAGCGCTAAATTTGATAGCGCGAGATCCCGCAAGGTTTATATTGTCACTCCAATCAGTTTAGTCGCAAGCAAAAAATTGGAAGTATTTTTTTTTTAATATGATTGCTTCTTGCCAAGTACTGTCAGAAGCTAACACTTTAGAGATTTTGTTACTTAATTATAGAAATAAATAGGTATGAATAAATATAAATATTACGTTTGAGTTAAATATTACGCTGTGTAATAATTTACGCTAGTCGGTTGAGTTATTTTTAAAAGCAAAGTTCTTTATATTTCAACGATTAGGGGTTTTCGCATACTTCGCATACACAAGAAAAACTTGATTATTCAACGGCAGGCCTATTTACAGTAAGGCTTAAGAATATTGTGTATCTTCAAGTGGGTAATTTTTTATGTGCGTTGTATTCTGCTTATTGTTACACTTTCTATTATTATATACTTTATCAAAGGAAAAAATTTAATTATGGGCTCAAGACCACACGGAGAAGTGTAAACATTTTAACACAAATTACGAAATGAAAATGCACAATGTTTATTTTTAACACAACTTATGAAATTACGAATAAAAATGTCCATTTCAGAGGTATTACTAATTAAACTATACATTGCATTATCATTAACAGATTAAGCCTATGACGTAGGACAATCTGTTGCACTTATATACCCAATTCAAATATACTAAATTAGCCATGCGATTGTGGCCTAATGGCTAAGGCGCTAGTCTTTGGTGATTGATTCTGCTGGTTCGAATCTCGGCAAGACCAAAACTTTTTTCAAACAGAGCGTTTCACATAAGGAGCGTTTCACAAAATGCATGGTGAAACGAGTGACGGTAAAATCCGATTCACCCCCAGCAACTAAAAAAACTATATACTCTGCTATACACACATGTGTACAAATTTTTGTACGCGGTGCGCCTATACACCTTAAAAATGTCTAATATAAACCGTGAATTAAATTAACTCAATAACGTATTTCTTTAAGGCAAACCATACATGATTAGTAATAATGTAATACATTATTACCTTATCATACTGGCACTAATACTGATTGTGTAAGGGGGACAACACTGAATAAAGAATGGAAATGACGAAAATCTGGATCATGGTATTGATACAGTCATTAGTATTGACCATATTCTTACCATATCATTACTCAGTTCACCGCCAAACACGGTTTAGTAAATATAAATATTCCAAAATGAGATACTGTGAACTATCTCACCAACAAAATAGAGTTAAGTGAGACTTCAAGTGATGCAGTTGAAATTCTACCTCACTTTGTTGTAACGTTTGCAACATTTCTCGAACTGTGGAATCCCACAAACCCAGGTTACAAAAATAAACACAGCAGAATGTAGATTAGGACTTAAATATTTCAAAATAGTAATCAAATAGTAAGATCCCGTGAAGATTAATTTGATGCACATGATAAAAAATATAACTTCAAAATATTAGGTTTAATGTGGCTACTATTACCACATTAGAAATACATTTAGCCTACATTTAGTGTAGAACTAATGTACGCTAGATTACTTGTTTTGAGTGTACAAATCTTTGAAAATATATATTTTGTAAAATTGATTTTGTTTACTTCGTTTTTCAGAAACTTAGACCTACAATCAACAAACTATTTTACACTGCCCTCGTAAATCTAAAAGCCTTAACTCCATTTAATTTTTTTATTTTTAATATTAGTGTATTTGGGTTCAGATGATAAAAATACACATGTTTAACCTTACACTGATTTTATAAAACAAAAAAGAAGAAGTAAAATATACTAACAAAGTTTTGAAAATCCACTGGAATTTAGGGTAAAATAATTTTAAAATCCTTATCTCCCAATAACAAAATCAAATATCATCAAACTCCAGTGGAGTTTAGGTCTTCTACTTTAGTATTAAAATAGAACTGTTGCAACACCGCCTGGGGCTTGTGCAGGATCGTTATGCACACAAAGGCGTTTGGTATTAGGTCCATAGAGACATGATGACAGGCGAGAATGGCTTTCTGTTATGTACGCCAAAGGTCACTTAGAGGTTGTATTCCAGAGGTTACCCTAATATTCCTGGTTTATTAATTCACTTCCTCCACTAGTCAACCAGCAACTCTCTCCATAAAAAAAAGAGGACATGATATAGGCAGTGGCTGAGTGCTGCAATTATTCATTATGAAGTAAGTAATCTAAATGATTTTATTTATCAGATAATTTTTCAATTAAAATTACGTCTAACTTGTTGTGGCAGCGAATTTGAATATTTTTAAATATTAGCCCTACGTTTTACAAAATGCTTCGAGCAACAAAAATTGCCGCCATACTTTAAGGTTTGAATAAACTTGATAAAAATATTGATCAATTTAAAAATATAGTGCTAAATTAAGACAAACATCATATTTGAAGCGACAAGCAAATGTGACTTTGCATGAGGTGTTATTAACTTGAAAATGTACCTTCCGAAATTCCTTAATTCAAGACAATGTTAATACTATAGTGCGACTTTATTTTCAAACTTGTGATGGAACAAATGACATGTGTAATTACAAAGTTTAAAATAATTCGACCACGCAGCTGGACCGCTGACGTGAATTGAGCAAATTTCCAAAATTAATTTTATATGCCTATATTTTAGGGTTTCAACCAACAATTTTGGAAATAAGTCTACTCACGAAGGCGTTGAACTGCTGCTGTGTGTACGCAATATATTAGTAGAATTTGTTTCCTCCTAGTGGACTCGCGAGTTTGCATTACTTGGCTTCGAATCGGGTTCTTTTATGGTACTTTACGTTTTGGTCGATTTTGGGGAAACCAAGCGAGCTAAAAGGTCGCGTAAAAAATAAAATATGCAGAAACTCTAAACAAATTTCATTCTCGTAGTAAAAATCTCAAAAAAAACAGTTACTTCCAGTCAAAAACCATACTTCCGGTTGTTGGATTTTTTTTGGCTATCGAACTCGTCCGAGCGACGTAGTCAACCAACATGTGTACCAAATCAGACTTAAAATGCGGCCGCTAGAGTGCGAAAACATATATACATATATATAAACATTTTAATGACACCCCAAAACGTGTTCTGGGGACCATGATCGGTGCTCATTTGCTACTCCCGAACTTGGGTCTCACCCATAAGGGCCACTGTAATAGCTCATTTTTCCTATGGAAATTCGCTAATAAACCACTAATTTAATATTATAAATAAAATGCTATTCATGTTTGATATACTTAGATCTTAATGAATAGCAAAAACTGTGTATCTTAAGGCGATCCGCTACCGAAAATCTGCTTTTTTTAATTTGTTAAAAAAAATGTATTATTTAATTTTTGTATTCTATACACTTTCTGAATGATTAAACAAATGTAGGCCTTTGTTATCATTTTTTCATACTAAAAAAAGTAAAATAAAAAGGTTGTGCAGTTCGCGATTTGGTGTTGAAACTTTGAACTCCGTTCCCTAAGTTTACTTTTTACATACATGTTTGAAGGAAAAAAACATGTTTGGAAATTGAATAACATCTAAATTATTAGACCTACGTCTTTGAAAATTTTACCACTTTATCTTGGATATATTTAGAAAATGTTTGAGTATGGAAAACACATTAGTCATGCAAATAGTAAAATTTAAAAAATTATATTAATACAACAAATTTTAAAAATATTTTTTTAAATATATAATTTTATACATTTTTTACTAGAAACAGCACATTATTTTTCATACCTAAAACGTTTCTTTATATTATCCTATACTCTAATACGAGCAATGTCTGTTTGTTTGTTTGTTTGTGTGTTTGTATGAGCAATCTCGAGATCCAGCGGAAGGATTTTGCTTAAACTTTGGGATTAGAGGCTTTTGGGACTAAAAAATCAATTGGTGAAAACCACTACCTCAGTAATTTTTGAAAATGAGCTTGAATATGTAAGGAATTTTTTAAGAAATATTAATTTGTTTTGAAAACTTAGTTTTTTACTCTAGTACACTTCTTTGCCTGGTTTTAAAGTGATTTTAAAAGTTTTAAGTTAATCTCTTTAGTTTGCCAAGGATCAGTTTTAAATATTTTGTTGTTATTAGGTTATTGTAACGAGTAAAAAGTAACTATCAATTGTTGAGTGGATTGCGTTATATCATTTAGATCAGACGATCCCATCTCTGATCTCTGTTAATAATAATTAAGAAAATAGAGTATTTTTATTTGTATATTTTAAGTTATTCAAGTAAGATACTTCTGCACCATTTACATTGTACCAATCTTACAAAACGATTAAATGGGGAATCGGAAGCAATACTGGGCCACATAGATTGGTACTGTTCAAAACTTACCTTTAAATTTAAATATCACCAAACGTAGGAATGTTTCAGCTTATTACTCACAATAAACAAGATACCTAGAGGTTAACTCAATAAACCATAGAAATAGATGTAAATTTTGGCTTTATTAACCAAAATAAAAAAAGTTTATATGCCCTTAATACAAAAAAAATGAAATTATTGATATGCCCTTAATACAAGAAAAGTTTCAGATTTAAAAGAATACATATATATTTTATTAAGTTGAATTTAAAAGCCCTCCCCAAAAATAAAAATCGAAAACCCTCCCTTTTAATAATAATTACAGAATTTATACAGAAAAGATTAACAAGTTACAAAGTTTTAACATGAGATACCATGGATTTGTTTAAGAATAAATATATATATATATGTCGTTGGCCAACTCTAAAGCTAATTATAAATAATTGAATAAATAAACAATATTAATTATGAGACGTCTCTCTCTATATAAAAAAAAGGTATACAATTTCTAATATACAGCCCTTAGGGCTAAGGTCCGAAATGTGCTAGCTTGCTCCTCCCAATTATTAAATACAAACATATCCTATATAGTATACATATACAAAGTTACTTTTTTTTTTTTAAATACAGCCTGTTTAACATTTAACACAAAAAACAACTGCAGATCGTTCATATTTTAAATTAATTTCTGTCTGTAACTAAAGCACTGTAGATATAAGAATTTTTATTGTTTTTAAAGTCCTGTTGGAAAGTAGGCCTTTTCAAGGCGTAGCTGTGGTGTAGCTTATGGCATTGTATGGTTAAATATTCCCTGGAACCAGTATAACTGCATAACATAAATAACAATTCTTTTTTTAGAAAACTTGCAGCTAATTTAAATAAGCATAAAACTGATAGTTCTTTGAGTTGGCTGTTTTATTAAAATTTGTAGCACAAGGTGACAAATTGCTACTTTAAGATTGTAATAGTTAGTACAACATGTGTCATGTTGCATAAGACTGTCTCTACATGTTAACCAAACCACATGGCAACATAAAAATGTTCTCGTTTAGTTACATAATATCTATATCAGTAATATTATGCTTATAGCTCATTAAAAGTTTTCAATATTCTGGTTATACTGCAGAAAACTACACAGTTACAGTTAATTAATACAGAACAGTTTAGGCTAGTTTTGTTTGAAATATGTTAAGACTTTAGTAGTAACCAACATAGTATCAGCTTTAAAGTTTTTGTAGGCTGTAAGATTTGCATTTTAAAATTAGGCTGTAGTAAAAATGAAATACATAGGTTTCTCTATTAAATCGAACAAAATGAGTTAGGAAAGTTATTCATAAGCCAAAGGTGGAAATAACCTTATTAAATTTTACAAGTAAATATTTCATAATTATCAAGGTAAAGCTAAAACATTCATACCTGGTATCCACAAAGTAAAGGCTTATAACAAATGTATGTTAATTGGCCTTCCGCATAACTCGCGACAAAACTTAAGGAATTAATCCACGACAATAATTTACAGCGACATGACAAGTCGGACTTTCCTGTAGTGTAAGCGATGGCGGACTCGGTTCTCGAAAGTTCTAGAGAAGCAAGGTTAAACGGTCTATAGAATGAGTCAGCTGTTGTATATGAGATAAGGAATCCGCTTTATTGCGAGCTATGCCCAGAGTAGATACTGTACGCAGGTGGCGTCTGGCGGAGAAAAGGGAAACTATTTGGAAGTTGGTGAAGGTAGGCAGAAGTTGTAACTAGTGGATAAGGAAAATTACAGAAAGTGAAGTCGGAGACGTATTTATTAAAGGAAAAAAAAAATATAGGTGGCGCGAAAATCTAAAAACGTCACAACATAAAGGCGCAATTTATCATTTACCAACTAAACAAAATAATAGTTTGTAGGTCTATGGTTCTAGTTTCGGATTTATCTATTTTCTAATTATTAAAAAATTTCTATTTCAGTTAATTCGTCAACTGCATTAGTACAGTTTGAAGTATACTAGTGGACCCGGCAATGCTTCGCTATTGCTATTGCTTGATTTACCTAACCTAAAATTATATTCAGTTTTTGATCCAAATCAGTTGTTGATCAAAATCAGCTGTTGATCAAAATCGGCTGTTTTAAGCTTTTCATACGAACAGCTGTTTTCTGTGCCCCTGATAAAATCAAAAGAAATCCTTCTTCTTCTTCCTTAAGATTGACCTTCCATAAGATTAACATTGAAACTTTGAGGGCCGTTGGGGCGTATCCCTGAGGACCGATGTAAATTATAATGGGATTCTGCTCATCTACACGACACTACCTTTCTAACGGTATGCGCGAATTTCTCCTACGATGCACACAAGCTGAGAAAAAAGGACGACAAGTTTTGTGCTTGCCTATTAATATATAGATAGATGTAACCTGACCGTTTTACTTCATTTAATTGTGTGTGCAGATTTTCTATAGACATTTTTTTTGTAAACTAATTGAATGGAAGCGTTGATATCAGGTATCCTATGTTAGTTACTAGCAAGTGTGGGCGTGTCCCGTGTGGTTATTATATATTTAATGATCATTAAATCCACGTGTGTTGCTGGTTACATACTTCCATGTACCTTTCAATTAAAAACCCGCTCTATAACTGGATATTCAAATAAAACATACATTTTAATTACATTTACTATATAGTTTAAAAAATATTTTTATTATTTATTATATATTTTATTTGTTGACTGTTAAACATTAATTGGAATTTTGTACTGTTTATTTGTGCATTTTATAATATTTAACTGCCTTTATAATATACGAGGGGTGTAAACGCAAATCCGGAAATGGAATTTTTATACATTAGTACCTGGTCGACCGAGCATCGCTCAGTACTTCTTTTAGGAAAATGTATGCAAATACAAATCACATACTGAATTTGTTTATGTATTTTAGAAATAACAAATAATAATTATAATCATTAGATAATTTATATTACCTTTATAGAAATATAAAGAGTGCAGAAACTGGTGAAAAGGGTTTTAGAACGGTTAATAACAGCACAAAAATAATGTATTAGTTACGTTTGGTGTAGAAAACAGCTGAATATTACTATTAATATTGACTATTACTGTTATTATTATAATCAATAAACATAAATGTAATGATTTTAAACCCCATAAGCCAAATAAATGTTAAACATTTTAAATTTTCAAATGAGTTATTTAGAAAAATACGAGTTTTCTTGAGGTAGTGGTTTTTACCAATAGATATTTTAGACCTAAAAGCCTCTAATCTCAAACTTTCAGCAAAATCCTTCAGCTGGATCTCGAGATTGTTCGTACGTACAAACAAACAAACATTGCTCGTATTAGAGTATAGGATTTTGTTAGTCTATACTGGCCAAATCCATCTGATATATTAGTAAGAAGCTATAAGCGACATT
>JAGFPH010003316.1:45102-82304 GCA_018207615.1 Philaenus spumarius | reverse complement strand
ACCCTACACGACTATTGGGTGAACGGAAAATATACAATCTTTCATGGGATTACATATACACTCTAGGGAATCTAGAGGTGCAATTTTTTTATAGTAAAACCTTTTTTATCGACAGTAAATTCATAGTTATCTATATATATATAAATAAATTGCTGTTCGTTAGTCTCGCTAAAACTCGAGAACGGCTGGACCGATTTGGCTAATTTTGGTCTTAAAATGTTTGCAGTAGTTCATAGAAGGTTTGTACGTAAAGAAAAATTTGAAGAGTTTCCCGAAAAAGTTTCAAATTTGGAAGAAACTCAACCACCTTTACTGTATGAACTCAAAACCATAGCTTAAAAAACAGATGTTCGTATAAAAAGCTTAGCAAAACGTTATGTTTGTTTACAATCATTACCATAGCAACATTACTTAGCAAATTTATAATCACTTTAATACTCTTCAAAACTAACAGCTTTTTAAGGTTAGATTGAAAAACTATAAACAAACACAAGGAAAAATCAACGAAAAATGCTTACAGAATTATAATTCAACTCAAACATTGGTTATTAAATACCTATCTATATAGGCCTACTTAGAGATATGCTGTTTAAAATATTGTTTATATAAAATATATCATAACTATGAATTTTTTAATACTTTTCAAAATATATTTTCGCTATCAATAATAATAATAATAACAAACAAATTATTTGACACCATGCATAATCATAAACATACACGAGTTTAAACATATTATATTGAAAACTAAACAAACAATCTGAATTAAACTAAATGCCATTAAAATATCACATTCGTAGCTTTATTTTGATATATAATTGCATATTTAAATAATAAACAATATCTTATACTAATTAGGCCTATACATTTAAAATTACAAACTCTATTTGAACCAGTTTGTTACATCCTAAATTAACGCGGATGTTACAAAGTGATTCAAATATCTTTTCTACGACCCCCAGCCAATTTAAACCCTCGCTAAGAAAGGGTTAAAAGAAATTCGAAATTTTAGGGCGGTTAGGGGGGGGGGGGTCAAAGTTACTAAAAATCCTTATAAGAACGAATTGGAATGAAATTTGGTACTTAGCTTCCTTTTAGGCTGTAGGTGCTCGCAACATTGTCAATGAAATTAAGTGAAAGTCAAGATTAGTAAAAACTGTAAATTAAAATGACACATTTGTGTAAAAATTACACATAACTAACCCAGAAAATCGTTGTTTACGTAAATAGTTCGTGTAAGTCAATCTGCTTCTGCTAGGCGGGAAGCATGAGACGGTGTCAGTGACGTCATCTAAGCTCAGAGTTACTGCGCAGCTGTCTCGTGACACATACCGTGTAGTTCTAGTTACCGTGGTTAATTCTGTTGCAAATAAAACCGAATGATTTGGCTTTAGATAATTTACAAAAGTTCAGGAAAAACAACTTCTATATTATCTCAGAAACCATAAGGTAGAAAGTAGGTAGTAGTGTATAATTTTATTTTATAAGTAAGTCAAAAGAAATATATTTTTTAGGTATATCAAACTTGGAAAAGTTGAAAACATTTACGTGCAATGTTGTTACTATTAATTCGTAATCGATTGGGTTAGAACAGTTATATAATTTGATATTTATATTCCTTTTACATTAAAGGTAAGTGCAATACAAATTTAGACTAGATTTGTATTAACAATTTCTACAATTATTGTATATCAGTAACAATTTTGTGTTATTATTAATAATTTAATTTGTGTTCTATTTCGAGTACGGGTTGGGTTGAGTGAGTTATCTAGACTTTCGTACATTATAAAATCGTTTTGAATATTTATTGTATATACTGCAAGAGGTAAAAATACTCTTGAGTTCTCTTGCCTTTATCAATTTTTATTTAATATTTAATATTAAGAAGACGTTTAGATGCAGGACTGAAGAGAATATTTTAATTTAGATTAAGTGAACAAATTTGAATAACTAATCCCAATTTCCGTACATAAATAAGCGAACTTTAAGAATCCTAACAGGATGGAAGAAATCAGAGCGGTTGAGATGGTGAAGGCTCTCGTCCAGTTTACTACATTTAGAATCTTTTTTTTTTTTTTTTTTTTTTTGCATTCCATGCCACTTTGTGCCTTTCGGCTAACGAGCATGTTTTTTTGGGTTTTTAATATTTTATGGTCCCCCGCGGGATTTGAACCCGGGACGTCTTGCTTATGAGGCAAGTACCATAGCGGTTGAGTAGGTTCTACCCTTTTGCCCGTTTACAGTTTAGTTGATAGCATGGGCCTTATGGAGGCTGGTCGCGATACTACTTGACCTAACTATATCGGCTCCTATTCACAACAACATTGAATTACAAATATCCTTATCTCAATGTTTAATTCCAGATCCAAATATCTTCATTTCTGAAACTACCTCATGTTTAAGTAAACCCCATTACATATTCCTAATAACTAGTTTAAATGAGTTTTATGAGGTTGTGATGTTTTCATGCGGGCTACTAGCGTAAGATCTCCGTTTGAATAGCATGGACAATGTCTGCTCATGCCATCAACTAAACTGTAAACGGAGAATAGTGCCTGGCATTCAATTCGCTGCTCTCCCGTCTTCATTAATATAAATGTAACAAAAAAGACGTTTTCCATTACACAGCTCACGAAAGCTGCAATTAGGTCAACGACAACAATTATTGCATGAACACAGAGTACATATCTGTTTCTGTACCTATAAAGAGGGCCGTTCCACAAATAAATATTTTAACACATTAGTAAATGTTAATCAAAATCTGACCAGAAATTTTTGAACTAAATCGTAACATTAAAAAAGTTTAAATAATGTATTCTTACTCTTAGATTGTTTGTGCTTCTCTTATTAAACTTATGCTAGACAGAACATTATGTACTAACGTTGTCTCATTAAGTTAACGACACACATTCTCTGAAGCGTCAAAGATAATTGTAAACTATTTGCTGTTTGATTAAGGTAGCATTGATGCAGCTGTTGTTCTAATTAATCTTGATTGCAATTAATATCTTAGCTTCAAAAAGTTACTAAAGTATAACCAATTATTTAATCACAAAGGTATGTTATTCATAGGTTTGTAAAAGACTTACAAATTTGTTATGTTATGTAAACACTTGGTTTAGGATTTCTCATAGAACATGGGTTGTAACTTTAATTTGCCATTTTGGTTTTTATCTTTTAACTTTCGGACATTTCTTGATAACAAGAGCATACTCTCGAAATACTGACTACTATATTTTATATTAAAGGATCGCCCCTACTCGCTTCACTCACAAAATCTGACTGCGACCAATGGCAAAGCCAATGAAAACAGGTTATTTTACACTCTAATATGTTTACAGAAATTATGATTGAGTGGTGAACCACACATAGCTAATGTAAGACAAAGTCGAAATAGACACTACCATTTAGAACAATTTCAATTGAGGCATTCGTTGTAGTTTTACTATTTATATTTAAATAATAAATATTTCATACAATTTTTGTTATTACCAATAGGAAGCAGTGTAATATTTAACAACAGATGTTAGACTTTTAATTAGTTAGTCCTTTTGTTTGATTTCACCTAATCTAAAAAAACTGTAAGTTTTGCCAAATTTGTTGTAAGTAAACGTGTTTGCCTATCATAAAATTATGTCAAGTTTTTTTTATCCAAATAACAACTCATGTTTGAACGAATTATAACGCAATAATCATTTTTCGTTGTTTTTTGTTTTTTATTGTTTTAAGTTTGTTATTCCAACGTAAAAATGCATTTGGCTGTATAGAATAATAACTTAGTTTAAATTTGCTAAGTTTATTGCTAATGGTAATACATGTAAAGAAACATGTGTTGCTTTGATCCTAACAGATATTTTATTCGTTTTAAAACAAAAATGTTGTGAAATCCTTTCTTAGTGTACATCTATGATAACTTTTAAATTGTCGTATTGGTATCTTATAGTATATTTCATAACTAGTGGGAAAAGTGTGATTTTTCCTTGGGCGAGTCGTATTTAAATTGCAAGTCGTAGACGAGCAAAACATTATTTGATACAATAGAAAAAAATATGATTATTACAAATGGAAAAGTTTATTTACTCTGATTTACTACAAACAAACAAAAGTATTATGTTTTTACAAAATCAAAATGTTACTTCATTGAATAACAAATAGGATTAAGCCTATATATAACAAGAATTTAAATAATGTAACAATAATCAAACGAACAATAGAAGACCTAGTTTGTATTTAAGTGGATGTTAATTGTGCAGTTTGTATTATTTGTAAACCTCATCGCATACTTTGCTAGGTTTTATGCATTGTTCATTTAACCACTTACAGAATTTGTTGTAGGATTCTTCATATTTACACTTAGATTTCGCCGGTAATAAGTGTTGACTTATTTCAGTAACTTTCTTCTTAAAAACCTCTGGTAATTCTTCCATTTGTACATCAACTAAACACGAAGTAAAGCAAACACAACACAATGTTTTAAACAGATGGGCATTATTTCAATACTTTATTGTTGTAATCAGCTGATTTATCCTCACTAGTGCGGATATGACGAACTTTACCTGTGTATTTAATTAAAACAGCTCAAAACTAAGAGTGGTCGAACCTTAAATGTAACTTAGTATGGTCGCTGAGGGCCACTAAGAAACATAAAATTAAATTATTAGATTTTGTGTGTCAGACGTAAAATTAATATCACCTATGGTGCAGTTTGCCAACTTTGTCTTATGGAAGGAATAAAAACCATGCTTTAAATAAAAATATCATAATACTTTTATTTTTTTCATAATTTTATATGTTAAACTACTGACACTTTTGATATCTGTTTAAAATTTAAACAATCAATAATTTTAATATTCACATTAGTATAATTTACTTTCAATTTTCTATTCAATTCAATACTTTCAACTCTAAACTAATTTTCCAAAGAATATATTCAGAAACACGTGCTGAAGAAAGTGATAATATTGTATTAACTTACGAAGTAGGCATACAGCTTGTAAGTAATTGAATAACGTACATTGTGAATGTTGTCCAGTAAATACACTTTTGAATAAGTAAAATTATAGTTCAACCTAATAAAAATAACATATTTCAAGTTTGATGATTAGGTACAGTCTCAAGCTATACGCGATTTGTTAATAAAAATAAATACACTTATAACGCGATGTAGTTAAATTAAGCAACAACACAATAGGTAGTGCAGTTTACATCATATTTATTGCTAAGCCATGATATTGACAGTGAACGCATTTAGGACGAATCTTAAACAAATCTTAAAACAAATTAATCTTAAGATGCATTAATCTACGATGAATCTTAGCAACAAATTATTAAACCAATATTTTTAACCTAGTATGGTCGCTTAGGTTCACTACGAATCACAAAATTATTATTATTTGATTTTGTGTGTCGGACGTAAAATTAATATCATCTATGGTGCAGTTCGCTAACTTTGTCTTATGGAAGGAATAAAAACCATGCTTTAAATAAAAATATCATAATACTGTACTTTTATTTTTTTTTTCATAATTTTATATGTTAAACGATTGACACTTTTGATATCTGTTTAAAATTTAAACAATCAATAATTTTCATATTCACATTAGTATAATTTACTTTCAATTTTCTATTCAATTCAATACTTTCAATTCTAAACTAATTTTCCCAAGAATATATTCAGAAACACGTGCTGAAGAAAGTGATAATATTGTATTAACTTACGAAGTAGGCATACAGCTTGTAAGTAATTGAATAACGTACATTGTGAATGTTGTCCAGTAAATACACTTTTGAATAAGTAAAATTATAGTTCAACCTAATAAAAATAACATATTTCATGTTTGATGATTAGGTATACGCGATTTGTTAATAAAAATAAATTAATTAATAACGCGATGTAGTTAAATTAAGCAACAACACAATAGTTAATGCAGTTTACATCATATTTATTGCTAAGCCATGAGATTGCCAGTTAACGCATTTAGGACGAATCTTAAACAAATCTTAAAACAAAAATTATCTTAAGATGCATTAATCTACGATGAATCTTAAGAACAAATTATTAAACCAATATTTTTATTTTTTGATTTTGTCTGTCGGACGTAAAATTAATATCATCTATGGTGCAGTTCGCTAACTTTGTTTTATGGAAGGAATAAAAACCATGCTTTAAGTAAAAATATCATAATAATTTATTTTTTTCCTAATTTTATAAGTTGCACATACAGACAGATAGACGGAAAACTAAACGTTTTAGGGGCATACCTTAATATGAACTTTTTCTTCCTTTTTGAATGAGGAATCATATCTTAAAGCCATGAAAGGTTTTTTTCAACACAATGTACAAGAGAAATTTGGTAGCCTATTCATGCTATTTATGTATTGAAGATGGCGACACTGTAGTCGAAACTATTATTGGAGTAAATACACGTATTATTTCTTCAGTAAATTATTAAAATCTTGTTTTACGTTTACATAAGTAACTTCTTATTTCACTTTGGTGTACTACGTAAGCTCTAAATCAGTCTACCAATGACCAAAACTATATCCCATTTATTTTAGTTCTATAACATTTCAGTGCTAAACTAAAATTAAATAATTGTCGTAACGAGTCATACAGGTGGACAGCTGAACACAATACGAGTCTAATAAGTTGTAAACTACAAATTTTTATAATTTACATTAATTGAAGAGTTAGAAAAGTTTCGTTGTGTGACGACGTCATTGAAAAAGTTTTACATCTTGGAGCACATCTACAACAATTCCTTCAATTTGCAAAACTTAGGGTCTCCTTTTTTTTATAAAGTAATTACGTTTTGTAATAATGTTTACTGTTTATTTTTTAGTTTTATTAATTTAAGTCGTTTCTTATTAATTCATTACATTCATTAAGTCATACTTTAAGTTTAAATATAAGTAAGGGATGTTTTAGTTCAGTACCTCAAAACCAATACGTTAAATGCTTTAATATTTGTAGGCCTAAGCACTAGAAAGAGGAAATAATTGAACATCTTTAGAAACCATGTAATCATTTTAAGTGAAATTTAATGTGGGTTATTTATTATTCTCCAGATGTACACTGAAAGAATCTGTTTCTCATACCAAACGCTGAAAACTATTTTTCGAAAAAATTTAAATAAAAATAAATCTAATCTTTTAAGTCAATTAAAAACATTAAACTTGGTAAAAATGTTCATTCTATATTGCAGGTAAAGTCCATGAAAATGGCCGAAAGGTGTAAAACTTTAGCCTACATAAAGTAAATTTCCATGCAGATAATTACTATCTCATAATCATGAACATTAGACTTTTTAAAGCCAAGTTTGAATCTAGCAAATAAAACTTGGGCTTTATTCCATGTTTGTTATTTTAGATTCGTCCTTCAATTGTCTTCTAGCAGAAAATTTATGGAATAAAAAGCACACAGTAAAAACAAGAATAGGCAGGTTTAGGTGTGATTTAAGGTAGTAAGAAATATATCATTACGGTATTTTTGTGTATTCTTTCCATAATTCAGTAATAAATCTAGTTTTTATTATTATGGTTATGATTTTAAGTGTTTCGTATGCTTTATGTTGATGGTTTGGCAATCGGGTCAGTTACAATGTGTGGAACATGTAGTTTATTCAACTAACTTGTAATTCAAGTTAAAGAAATTTATTGTAAAAATAAAAGATAAATATTTTGCCTAATTATTTGTAGGTACGATTTCAATCACTGTTCTGCTTCATTTTGAAAACTATCGACGGGCCAAATCTTACGTTAGTTTCAAATTTCAGCAAAATCTTACAGGTAGTTAGTGATAATTAATTACGCTCAAAGTCTTTGTAAAGTATTAAACGTTCAACGTAGCATTTGTAGTACCGACTAGGAATGCAATGGTCAGTACTTACTGATCGTTTACCAACTTGGCCTACTTACAAATGCATTTAAGCTGGTATTAAATGTTTCTATGAGCTTTGCGGGATGTATAAGAGCTATTAAGTAACTTTAAGTATTTATTTCGCATGACCAGATAGACTTATAATTGAAGCGGTATTCTAGGAAATCGGATTACAGGTACGTCAGTACTAAGTGGAAATATGATAAGCTCCTGTGGTTTCCATTTCTGTTCTGCTTTAGAATATCATTGATTTAGTTGAAATACTTATTGTTTCTTTTACTAAATACCAAACTTTAAAAATTAGGTGTATTAACTTCTTGGTTTATATACAAAAGTCATTTAGTACTTTAAAAAAACTAGTAAAACCAATAAAACATAAAGCGAAATATAATTTGTTCACACTATGATAGTATATAAAATAATTTAACATAAATAAATTGAGAAATTATAATTTAATAATTATGTATACTAATATTATAAAGAGGTAAAGTTTGTTTTTGTTTGTTTGTATGTAGGGGGTAATCTCTGGAAGTACTGAACCGATTGAAAAAAATAGTTTTACTAATAAAAAGCTACACTATCCCTGAGTAACATAGGCTATAATTCATTTCGATAGAAAACCTTTTTTTATTTCAATATTTGTAAATTTAGTCGGACAAAATTCTTAGGTTAGGCCTACAATGATAAACCAACACATGTATTTACATTTATTACCGTAGCAACCAATTGAATAAAATAACAGATAATAATAATATATACCTGTTTGCTCCAATATTTCCATTAACAGCTGATTTCAAAATTTGAAGCAATTATTTTTGTATTTAAAGCTTTTAGGTTCAGTGGCGTTCCCAGCCTTAAGTTGGGAGGGGAGGGGATCACCGTCGTGTGTTTTAATTTTTATCTATTCATATGAATTAAAAGAGAAATTCCAACCTCATCTTTGAGCTCTTAGCAAACCTGTTAATCACGGCATTCACATCCATATCTATGTCTCCATGAATATTTAATAGAGCTAGACCCACAATTCGTTCCTCTCCCAAATTGTATTCGATTTGCGAATATAACTATAGCACCCCAAAATTATAGAATAATTATTTATCTATGAAAACGTATTTAGTACAAAAAGGCTTATTAAAAACATCAATTATTTAATATTTTGGGGGGCCCCATGACCCCTTGACCACCCCCCCTCTGGGACCGCGCTTGTTTAGGTTAGGGTTTTAAAGTGTAGACCTGAGCCTTAATGGTTGTTTTAACCATTATTATAACTGCTGTTATAAAATATAAGAAATAATTTAATTTGAACATTTAACATTATTTACCATCTTAGTTTTAAGGTTATTATTAATCCTACACCTTTATTGTAAATAAAACATACCATTTTTTTTATAAGGTTCCATTTTTGGTTGGCGTGCGGAGCACGCAGGGGTCTCCCCTAGTTTATAATAAGACTGTCCATGTCTTTCGAGCTACCAAATGTTTAGAATAAAAACAATATGAAGGCTACATAAAGCGAAATTGTTGTCACATTCTGTAGATACTGTTTGGCGTATTTTAGGCCTACTGAATAGCCACGATAATTATTTTTTTTTGACATTAACTCGTAATAAGATGTAATAAACTTCTCTCGTTTCTTTTCTCTAAGATATGCTTGGTAGGAGTTCAACATGAGTTTCACTGGGGTTGTTTTTTTTCAATCTCAACAAAACACATGTGATGAAAACAGGATCTAAGTAAACAATTAATTTGGGAAGGGGTGGGGGAAAAGGATTACCAAAAACCACAACCCTAAGAAAGTTTGTATATTGATCATTTCCCAGGAATTAAAGCAATGCATGTTAAAAGGTTGAAATAATGCAGCAAAATACCATTCATAAAGCCATGAACATGGGAAAAGTTAGTGAGCAGATTTATACATACGGTCTATAGGGAACATATATAAAGTATACAGCATATGCCATTATTAAATAAAATATAAAAACAACATCCTGACTCGTTAACAAGTTGAGTCCGAGAGTAAACTTGCTTGGATTAGTTCATATACCATGTACATCACACAAGTAAATTTACTGTGGACTCAACCTGTTAATGAGCCTCGATGTTGTTTTTATATTTTATTTGATAATGGGATGTTTTGGGAAAACAAGTATCTCTAGGAAACGTCTAATAATTAATTCAGTTTTTATTTCTAGTAAGTCGGCTTTGTTATTAACTTATTATTTGTCGGTTGGTTTAACTGAAACCTAGTTATTTTTTTGTATTGACCACTATGTATTAGGAAAACACAATTACTGTATAAAGAGATTAATTTTTATTCTAAGCTCTTGAAAGTTAGTCTATATGTTATTGTCTGTACAAAGTTTAAGTATATAAATTTGAAATTGTTACGTAACAGTAGCAACTTCATGACTAGCGCAAGTTGATGTAACAGCTGTTTTAAAAGTTGGTAGTATATCATTTTGGTTTCAATACTTTAACGGGATAAAGGGAATAAAACACTCGAGGTGGCACATGTTGATTTGTATTTCAACTTTGCAATAACTAAATTCATACAATCGTTTATATAGTTTAATAATTACGAATTTTGAACCGGAAAATACTTCTAATTAATAAGATTTGTCAGTTATGGGATTTACAAGGAAGCTAAACATAAAATAAAGAAAAAATAATTTAATAGACCTTAATTTTAAGTGGAAATGAAGTTCCTTTAAGTTATTTTCTAACAGTTTTAAATCACACCAACGCAAGACACTTGTTTACAACTTCCATGGACAAGCCTATTACTACATATTCTTATTTATAGACTTCTTATGGGTCTTCTTTTCCTTACGTAAAATGTCAAAAACAAACACTTTCAACTATGTTGTTTTGGATGCACTTTTTCAACTTTACATCTAAAATGTTTCATTGTTAATAATAATATAGTTATTAATATATTGGGCCATGCAAATTATAAACATTCAAATGTAATTTTTCACTTTACTAAAATAAAATTACGACTGTAGTTTTATTATTAAATTTACTTATTTAAAATATCTTATTATTTACACATATTTTTATAAATTTACTAAATTTCATAGTAATTAACAAATACAATAATGGTACTAAATATGAAGAAATAAAAATCTTAAGAAATGGGAATTTTACGTAAATAAATTACTTTAGACGAATAAATCAAAAGGAAATGCAAACGGATACAGATTGTAGTAGGCAATATAATTGAATTGTTCCCAAGAGACCTATTGTATAAACTTACTTCAATAGGCCTATTTCTATGTGGCAAAATCCATACTTGTTCCAAACAAATAAGCAGAAACTCCTGTATAACACTGTAAGATTTGTTAAGCTGAATTATTTCCTAAATTATGTATCTCCTATGTTGTTTGTTTTATTATTATTATTATTATTTCTTTTAATATATGTATTTAAATAATTTCAGTCACAAAACGAAGACATTGTGTATATTGTAAAACTTTAAAAGCATAAATATTTTTAGACTTTTTTTAAATAGGCTATAATAACTAATATTAGGAATTAACGCTTCGGCCTCAGATGGCTGCTTCGCTTCGCTTGCAGTTGGAAAATTCGCTAAAGAATCTCGTTAATCTTTGGCTCATAGGTTTGTAAAATTATGAAACCAGGCTTAAATATATTAACAGTAATTACAAGATTAATTATAACCTCAAATACATGCTTTAGAAACGTGAGAGGCTATCATCACGATTTTAGTCCTAGTTCTACTATCTTCTGACAACTAAAGTTTTGGATTTAGGCCTAAATATAGTAAAAATTAGTACAGGATTAACATAACCTCAATACTATGTTTCAGAAATGAGCCAGGCCTATATTACAAAATTGACTATTAAAATTTATCCATCTTTGCCAAGTTTACCTTTTTTTTGACAAAATAAATTGTTAAATAAGGCCCAATTTATTCTAATTCAAACGTGCTAAAACAGTATAAATTAGCTTGTTTTTTAACAGTAATTAAGAACTGTCCAATTAACAGCTGATTTTGGATAATACTCAATCTCAGTTCTATTCCACTCTATTTCCAACGTGCTAAAACAGTATAAATTGGCTTGTTTATAAACAGCTGTTTTGATCGCTTTATTTACTATTTCGTTGTTATTTTTTAACCAACATAGCAACCCATAAGACCCTATGTTAAAATTTTTCAACTTTTAAATTAGATTTTCTCAAAAAATTGCGTTTTTACACGAAACACAACTATATGGGTGTACTTAAAAATCAAAACTACACCTAAATAAAAAATTTCTTTGAATTCGTTACAGCCATTTTCGAGATCCGCGACAGATACCAAGATATATACAAGAATTGTTTATTTAAAGTAATAGGATTGTGTCTTCATACCATATGGTTTTCTAGTAATTTATATATTTTTAAGTATAAAGTTCATAGTTTTGATTTAACAGCTGTGAAGTATAAAGTTTAATATTAATTTTTAAAAGTAAAAATAAAAACACAGAACACAATTCTTACAAAAATACGTTTATTGGTCTAACGCGTTTCAACGACACAGTCGTCATCTTCAGAAACACATGCATGAGCTACAACTAAATTATAACTAAGGAGACAAGGTACTATGCTACATATTTATACCCTCTCACAGAGTAGGGAGTGGTCTCAATTTACAAACAACCAATATAGTTGACAATAATATAGTTGAAATTGTACCCATGGTGTCATGAACAGTGAATTTTACCCCAACCAATCAATCCCAATTAAGCTGGATTCGTACTACGGAAACGCAAACAGTAAATATAACTCAATTATTAATTCGCGTGGAAACACTGGCAAACACAATCTCAGCTAACTTTGTCCGAAGCCAGAAATGAAAAAAGTTTACATTTCGATATTTTAAGCCGCACGTGTTGTGCACATTTTTCATCTCTCTTTAACTCGAGCTCACGTAGTAACTTCAAGCGCGATGTGATCAGAACGTGTTCTACGTTTACTAATGGTTTTGTTGGGCATCTAAAGGAATGATACTTTGTAACAAACCAAAAAGTGATTATTTAGCGGCTTTAGTGCATAAGGTTTAGTACGCTCTGGATACGTAAAATGCCTTGGTTTCATGTTTCATGCCCCATCTTTGAGAAAATTTTCTTATTATCCATCTATATACCTATATATAAAAGCGAAATACCACTCACTCACTCATCACGATTTCTCAAAAACTATTGAACGGATTGAAATGAAATTTGGTATGTAGCTTCCTCTAGAGCCATAGGCGCTCGCTAAGAAAGGGTTTTAAAAAAATCGAAACTTTAGGGGGGTTTGGGGATAAAAGTTATTAAATCACGATTTCAAAACTACCGAACGGATTGGAATGGAATTTGGTATGTAGCTTCCTCTAGGGCCATAAGTGTTCACTAAAAAAGGGTTTTAAAAAATTGGAAATTTTAGGGGGTAAAAATTACTAAATCACGATTTCTCCAAAATTACCGAACAGATTGGAATGAAATTTGGTATGTAGCTTCCTCTAGGGCCATAGGAGCTCGCTAAGAAAGGGTATGAAACATTTCGAAATTTTAGGAGGGGTTTGGGGGGATCAAAGTTACTAAAATCATAATTTCAGATCTTTTATTATTATGACAATGGTGCTTTTATTATTTAAGATCTATATATATAAAAGCCAAATACCACTCACTGACTGAACACTTAAAAAGAATACAATAACGTTAAAAAGACTGAAAATACCAACCACGACGGGCAACGCCGTACGAGTCAGCTAGTACTAGTATAAAAAGCAAAATTATAACACTTAAACACCCTACTCTGCTAATGAGAATTTGTTTTTCTCTTTTTACTTTATGGTAGTTTGACTATGGAAGACTGGGCAACGTATATCGAAGGGTAACTTAGCTTCTAGGAGACTGGATAAGCGCCTTTAGCCTTTCGACTACTCTGCTTAACAATTAAAACTCACCAGTTTGTCTAAATAATCTGAAAATATTACACTACATCAGAATTAGCCTACTGTCTGTAAAAACCTCCAGGTTTTATCTTATAAAATGCTATTTAAAATTTAACGTATCCAATAATTTTGTTTGGATGTTTATTATTAGCACCAGCTAATTCACTACTGTAATAAGTTCAAACAAAAACCAGTTCAAAAAATAATATTAGATTCAACTGAGATTAAAACCAGTACTTAACATTTACCCAGAATAGTTCATATTTGTATCCACTTAAAATAACCCACAAGGTATTATCAAATAAATAATCTTATCTCTAATATTATGAAATCTAAATCAGAATATTAGGTTAATAATTTAAAATTTAAATTTAGAAAGAAATTTTAATAATTCACTGTAATTAAATGTGTTTATCATTTTTACACATTGACTCACATCACCCATTTTTATTTTAGTTTTAGATCATAACATGTTAAAATTGTTCATAAATTAGGTGTTTTGTTTATGTTTAAGTGAAATTAATTTTTGTTTTTGTTTTAACGCTCAAATAAGGGCAAAGGTTTAGACCATAAAACTGTATTATTTCAACATAAAAGCGATGTAAAAAAATCTAATATTTTGTAACTTTTTATGATGATAATAATAATAATAATAATAATAAAGTGTGTTTATTGCACTACATACAAGACAAAACATTTAATCAAAAGAAATACAACATAACTAACCAAAATAATAACTCATAAAAAAATAAATTTACACACTTACAGCATGACCCGTAGGTCGTCTGCCAGGTTGGATTTATTACCCTGAACAAAGAGGAAGTTCTAATAATTAAACTTATAAATAAATGCCTTCCTATGCTTGAGCGCACTTCGCGAGAAATTTACTAAACTAAACCAGTTTTCCCCATTCAATATCCTTATCAGTCTGTCCCCATCAAGGACTTTACATTAAAAATATTTTTCTCGAATGCCACCTAATATTAAACATTCTCCTTTAAAATGTATCATGGTTTCCTCCTCCCGGGTATTACATAAAAAGCACATCCTTTCAATTCCATTCCTGCCTGGTCTAGCGTTTAGAGGCAGCGTGGCAGTCCTTGCTCTGAATATTAAACTAATAAATTCTCGAGTGTAATTATTAACATAAGCTGCCTCCCCTAGATTATATTCAAGTTTATTATTATACATCATACCCCTCAGAACTTAAAATCCGCTCTGTCCATGAATTCGTCGCTTCTTCTCCCAATTTTGCCAATAATTCATTCAATATTTTATTTCCCTGTCCATTTTTTTTATCTTTAAAAAATATAAATCGTAGTTCATTTTATCCCCCCTTTTTATGATAATAGTTTAATTTATAAATTATTTTGTAAAACCAATACCGGTACGTCATAAAATTACTGGATAAATAGTTTTATCCAAACGGACTTATAACTAATTATAGTTTAGTTGTTGCATGTAATGATTAATTTAAAGGATTTATACTATTAAACATTTCCCCAGTCACCCAAATGTACCTGCTTACCATAGAAATAGTTGATCGCCTAACATCTTTAAAACATAATTATGTTGCATTAGAATTTGTTAGTTCTAATATTAAGCTAAACTAACTAGTATACATACTCAATGTGACGTCACAACAAAACCGACTAAATTTAAAGTTAACTGTATAATGTTGTCGAAAACATACTATGAAATTAATAAATTTCGTAAGTCCTTCTTAAAGTAAGAATATTGTAACTGAACCCATAAAAAGCCTTTTGCAATATCTATAATATTAAAAGTTAGCATTTATCTTTAATAAGTTTTTTATATGTGTTGTTTGTTGTGAAAATTTTAATAAAGTTAGTACATTATGTTACAGTTAATTGACTAAATATTGTTTAAGAAAAATGTAGGAAATTTGTGTTACGAAGAGGATATTATAATTATTACTTAACTAAAAAAACTTAATGTAACGTTGCTTTGGAAATATTTATAGAAACCAGAGTTTTCTGCATAAACAAAAATTCTGACAGGCTTGTTGACACCGAATAGTGTCCTTCCAGTTATAGCAAATTACATTTTGTGATGAAATTTAAATCCATCTCCATGTTCCAACATATTTATAAATTTACAAATAACATTTTAAGTAGGATTAACGGACCCAAACTTTGATCATTGCTCGTATTTGGGTCTTAGTGTATATAAGTCCGTTTGAGAACACACTCTTGGACTGTCAGATTTTAATGCACGGTGCAATTTTTAACAATTTTGCGTTTACCTTTTTGGTCCAGTGTCACACTAAAATATTTTTTTTCCAATGATGCAAGTTCAGTTAGTGATTTTCTCAGTTCTGGTTAAAAGTAAATTCATACACATTATTACTTGTAGGTATTTACATTTTATTTCATAAATCCATATTATATATTCATGCATATATATGTCTTAAAAACTTAATTATATAGTGTTATTTTAAACTAAATACATAATGTATGTTTGAAGTTAAAACCTATTGTTTTGTTTTAAAATATAAGTTATTGAGTAATCCTCATTTTAGTATATGTTTTATTTTCCTTGTTTAAATAAGGAATCGTTTTTATGCTTTTGTATATTTCCGAAAGCATTTCTGTTTTAATAATCATAATAACAATAATTAATGCACACAATTTTTTTTAATGGAATAGACCTAACATTTGTATAAAGTTAACAGCAACTGAAGTTAACAAAATTATTTGAAATAGTAATACTAGTTTTTAATATTTTAGAATTAAAATATGCATTCATCTTGGCAACGTAGTAAGTTTATTAATCACTCATACTTCAATATAGTATGTCCACCATGTTGTTCACTTCACGACATACGCTTCCCAATAGAATTTTGTGAGGCTCGTTTTTATAAAGATTTTTGTTGTACATAACAAATAACAATCACCAAGATTTCATGGTAAGGCCCTGACCCTCGCATTATGACATAACAATTTTATTTATGAAAATTTATATATATATATATATAAGATCTAAAACGTTCAGAAGTTGATTTGAATATCAATCTAACTGACAGACTGTTATTAAAATAAACTTTCAACAACTGAATTTGAAGTATTTTTCAGTAAGAAATTCAGATTTTTACCAAAGTTGGCCTCCACATTATTTCTCAGAAAAATGTATTTATAGAAATTATTTAATAAACATCCAACTTCTAGTTCCATAGAGCGGTGCAGTTTTTGGATTGAGTAAAGAGACAAATAAAACCAACGCTGGAAGTTATTATAGAACGTGTAGCATGTCTATAATGACTTTGGTATTGCGATTGCTTTCTGTGACATTGTAATTTAACTCATCATGTAATTGTGTATAGACATGCGTGCTGCGACTCCACCCAAATAGCCGGGGAGTTAATACGTCTTGCTTTATAATCTTTAATTACAGAAAGAGTTTCTGGTAACATGAAATCACGTTAATGCACTCTACATGTTATACAGAGTGTGGTACAGTAATTCATCATAGTGATATTGCATTATTTGAAGAATTTTTTTTTACAAAACTAGGTTTAAAAGTATTTATTTTCCCCTTTATCGTCCATTAAATTAGTGAGAAAAATTGTCTATAAATATTATAAAATCTTATTATTATATGCATGGTATTGCAACTATTTATTTAATACATTATAACTATGCAATAGTTTATACTGAGCCGCGCTTCAAAAAATAGGTCTTCAGCCGTGCAGCCGAGTCGGGCTGCTGCGAAATGCATACCTGCATTATCGATTTTTTTCTAGATTGCTCGGACGAAAAAAATACACAAGACCATTTTTATTGAAAAATACTTCCCCTACGCGGTGGTATTTTTACTTTTATTTATCTTCATCCCAGCTTGAAATATTAAGGACTATAAAAAAAAAAAAATGTTTTTCGACTTTGGGAAATACTGGTAAACTTTTTTTAATATTAATCTACATACTTTAATGTACTTATAAAAAAAAATCAGTCGTATTGAAAATTACTGAAACTTTTGGTCTAAAATAACCCCTACCGACTGGCCTAAAAGAACTTGACATTTGGTAGGCCTACACATATTGCTCATAAGAATAAGAGGCGCACTAGGAAAGGATTTTTAAATAATTTGCCTGCAAGTGTTGGAGTCACCCCTAAAATAATAAACACTTTTTGTTATATATCTCAAAAGCCCTAATTCCTAGGTGAAATTTGGTACACGTATTGATCACAGGAAAGAAAGAATTTGTGGCGTTCTAAGAAAGGATTTTAAAATATTTGATCTTTAAGGGTTGAAACAAGTCCTAAAACAATAAATATTGTTTTCTAATTTCCTTAAAGCTATTTTTAATCGGTTAAAGAAATGGATGTGCAAATTTCACTCTTGAAATTCTATATCGAAATAATGTATCACATGACCACCTTCCCATTTAAAAAAAACAAAGTTACATTCAAAATCGATCCAAGATGGCTGATAATTTTTTTTGGAAGTCTTAATAAAACATAGTTTTTACATACAGTAGTAGGTTCCTCAATCACATCTAAATTCAAATTTTCTTTATATACGAAATATTAAACCAGTGCGGAACTTTTTGTACATCCTGTATTATGTCCTGTGTTATTTTAAATGTACTTGAAATATCCATAAAGTAAACCAAGTTAAGATTAAGTGTTAATTTTCTGCTCGTAAATTATGTTTATGATTTGTATTAGGATAGTTGAATATTTCTTCTTAGAAAGCAGTTAGTCGTTAATATGATTTACACACTTTACTCCTTCTGAAAACTGTTGTAAGCCAAAATCGTGCCAAAATTAATTAAATTGAAGTAAATATACTTCTTATTCTAAAAATAAATCATACTCCAAACGATAAAATTAATTTCAGAAATTATTTTGGCGCTTGAACTTGAGTTTATACGGAAATAATTCAAAGAATTTGATTAAAATCCTATCATTTGTTCCTTTACATGCATCTAAAATACGTATTTATATTTTGTTATATTTTTTGAAAGTCATTTTCAAAAATACGTTTATATTTTTTAAATAGGTACTTAATATATTTATTAAATTCTAAATCATTGTATTGTTTTCAGGTTATTATTCAATCAGTTGGTAATTTTACCAAGTTAATCTTCATATTTCTCAACTCTACTAACATCGCTTGTTCAAAATTCATTTAAAAACATTTATTTGTCATGTATTGTATTAAAAAATATCTAACAGTTTAGTTTAAATGTATATTATATGTTTGTATGTTCTTGATAGTATCTTCTAATTCTTATAAAGTATCTGAACAAAGTTAAAAAGTACTAAATAAGTTACAAGTTGTCACCCTTTTAAGATACAAGAATATTTAATACTCCTTTTATGTTCCAGTAACATTCTCTTAACAGCGATAGCTGGCTACATGACTTCATGCATACTTCGTATGAAATCTAAAAGTTATGTACACCAATAAACGATCTATAAATAACCACCCCACTTTTTTGTACAACTTAATTTTGTACCAACCCACTTATATTGTTAAAATTGAAACTATTAAATTGTGACACAATTAAAACTAAATTAAATTAATTTTAAACTCACATTAAATGTACTTCAACAGTATTGCAAGTTACTAGAGTTTAACCACTCGGGATTAGTTATATTTGAGGAATTCCTGAGGGACTTCGTTATTACAAGATGAGGTTTACTGGAGCGTACAAAACTTCAAACTGGATGTGTTTACCATCGAACACATTCTTATGTGAATGCGTTTTGTTTGGTTACGTCGACTTTAATTCAATTATATTTAGTTTTCCATTTTTAAATAACCTTAAGTAGTCTAAGTGATTCAGAAGAATATAAAAGCGTACTAACTAGATAAATACTTTTTTAACTATGATATAGTATGCATTATTAGATTTAAATTGTGTATATAAATCAAAATGTAAATGTTCGTTTGTTCAACATCGCAAATCTCCGAAAGTTCTTCACTGATTGCTTTGAAATGTTGACAAAACATTACATTCGAATACAAGCCTGTTTTTATATCCTTTTTGAAAGACATCAGCATAATATATTGAACTTAGAAAACACAACATTTTCTAATATTTAAGAAAAATGTGAGTGCCGTTAAAGATTTGTATTATCTACGATAATAACAGTAGTCATCTGTTTGCTAATATATTTCTTTTATCAGCTGATTTTAAACTTAATACAATTATTTATATTTCTAACTTTTGGGTTAGGTTTTAATAAACAATGCCATCGGCTGAACGTAAAAGTAACACAACCTATACTAAATATTTTACTTCAATGGGAGCGTCATAATTAATAATAATAAAATATGTTTAGTGTCGGTATAAGTAATCAGCTATTTGTTCTAATATTCTATTAACAGTTGATTTTAAACTTTGACACAGTTATTTGTATTTCTAACTTTTTATGATAGGTTTTTGTTTAAGTGATAGTCCTGAGCAATGCTGGTTCTTTTAACCTTTATACAACAGCTGTTACAAAATATACGAAATCATTTGATTCGAACATTATACATTATTTTTACAATCTTGAATTTGAGGTTATTGTTAATCCTACACCTTTATTATAAATAAAACATAACATATGTGTATATAATAGAAGTTTCAAACGGGGTTGGCGTGCGGAGCACGTAGGGTTATCCCATAGTTTGTAATAAAAAATAAAAAAGAATTTGCATGTTCACAAATTGGTTAAAGTATTTAAACAAATCTTGTACAAATAAATAAATGAAAACTTTTTGTACTGTTTCACAAATCTTTATTGAGCCGTGCCGACCTAGTTTTCGCCAGCTACGGCATTATCGAAGGCAACTTAAAGACTAAAGTAACAAGAAAAATTCCAACACACAGCAGTTGGGTACAGGTAGGCCAAAATACCGTTAGGTTTTGGATGGGGGAGGAATCGAACTGGTCAATAACAACGGTTGTAGAAGTGGCGAATTGCTTAAATCTATTTGTTCGTTTAAAACTAAACTTACGTCCTTATTAATTAACCTCTTAATTTCTAACATTTCCAAAGCATCTAACTTATTACCCTTACAATTAACATGAAGTACATCAAAATCTGTATTTAAATTAAAGTCTAAAATGTCATGATGTGTTTTTAAATGGTTAGAAAAACTATAGAGTCATCATAGATTAATCGCCAACTTCTATTATGTTCTCTTAATCTAGTTTTAAAACTACGACCTGTTTGCCCTACATAAGCTGCATTACAAATTTTGCAACTTAATTTGTACACTCCACTTTTTGAAAATTTACTAACTTTGTCTTTGGAATTATTTAAAATATTTCCCAGACATTTATTATTGTAATAGGCAGGTCTACAATGCTTTCTCTTTTCTAATAATTTACCTACGGTAACACTAACTTTACCGATGTAATTGATTCTACGCCATTTATCTGTAGTTTCATTTTTACCATTATTATTAGGGAATATAAGTTTTTTAACATTCTTTTTTAATTTGTTTTTTAACATTTTTTCAATTAATTGACCATTATAACCATTATTAGAGACAATCAATTTAATGCAATTAAGTTCACGATGAAAGTCAAATTCATTCATGGGAACATTAATGAGACGATACAACATGCTGTGAAATGAGGCTAGTTTATGACTGATTGGATGTTGTGATGTTGTATGGATAATGTTGTCAGTAAATGTTGGTACATGTATTTAGTATATTTAGAAAACCAACATTTACAGCTTTTATGTAGAGCAAATAGGTCGTAGTTTTAAAACTAGACTAAGCGAACATAATAGAAGTTGGCGATTAAATTATGATGACTCTAGTTTTTCTAACAATTTAAAAACACATAATGACATTTTAGACTTTAATTTAAATACAGATTTTGATGTACTACATGTTAATTGTAAGGGTAATAAGTTAGATGCTTTGGAAATGTTAGAAATTAAGAGGTTAATTAATAAGGACGTAAGTTTAGTTTTAAACGAACAAATAGATTTAAGCAATTCGCCACTTCTACAACCGTTGTTATTGACCAGTTCGATTCCTCCCCCATCCCTAACCTAACGGTATTTTGGCCTACCTGTACCCAACTGCTGTGTGTTGGAAATTTTTTTGTTCCTTTAGTCTTTAAGTTGCCTTCGATAATGCCGTAGCTGGCGAAACCTAGGTCGGCACGTCTCAATAAAGATTTGTGAAACAGTACAAAAAGTTTTCATTTATTTATTTATAATGGAATTTCACCAAGAACCAACGGTCGTTAGTATAAATAGTTCAAATCTTTTACCTTTAGACAATTTATAAAAAATGAAGCCAGATTTAATGTTTACCTGGTTTATTCAATCTATTTAAATTAGGTTTCAAACAAAATTTCTCTTCTCGTCATTTCATTTATTATTAGCAACTATTCAACACCGTTAGGTAATAATTTAAGTATTCCTTCTAAAAGATCTAAAACAGTCAATCAATTAATTATAGTTGAGATTGACAGACAATTTTTATTGAAAGCCAATGTGAAATAAATTGAGCTATTTGGAATGTGGGGAAATCATAAATCCATAATATTTATTTGACGTGTAGCCTACTGTAAATCATTACCATGCCCCTATCTATGTGTAGTGTCTTTTCGAAGAACACTAGAGGGTTAGTAACTATTTAGAAATTGGATATACATTATGTATTTGAAATATTTATAATTTTTCAACAAGGCAAATATCGAGCTATGAATTTATACTCTACATATACTGTACACGTAAAAGCTCTAGAACCACTATCATTTTGTTATTAATAACTCAACGTCAATATACTAGAGTCAATGTGACTTTAATATCAATATAACTAATGTTTTCAATAGCATTTTTGATGAAGAAAAGCTCAGACTGAAAATAAAATTTTTCATCTACACAGACGTACATAATATGTAATCATCCTTACACCTACCGTTGTCCTTTACTTAAGGTTCAGAGTTAAGTACAACTAGTTAAATAATTTGCATTCTGTTGAGATTCTTGTATGACGGAAGGTTTAAAATATACTATGGCGATCATACAAGTAAATGGTTAGTAAGAGTTATCAATTTAATGATTTAACCATTTTAATGGCAATCTAGCTGGAAGGAACTCCCTTATGTGAGACTTTTACATAAAAACTACCTATATTTTATTGTTTTTGTAAATCGAAACTGTTAGAAACTATTATATAAATTCTGAGCACTGAGGTATTTCTCGAGAATGGAGAAACTCCGAAACTCGTCGGCGAACTTATATAAAAGGGTTAATCTAGGATTGACAGAATATTGTACTCAAACTGATGGAAACTGTTAGCTTTATGCTTTTCAAAAATATAAACTAATATAAAACCACATAATATGAAGATAAATTAATTTCTTAATATTAGTTTATTATATATAAAAAGTCTGAAAATTTATAAATTTACGATTTTAAATATCTGCAATTTACACAATATGTTCGTTTTCTGATAGAATTTATTTAAATTAGTTTAGTAAAGGAAATAATGAAACGAACACACCAAATAGGAGCTACATAAGTAGGAAATACTTCAGTGTAACAAATCTTATAGGAATTTCTGCTTATTTCTCTGGAAGCGAGTGTAGGCCTATGCATTTAGCCAAATAGAACAGGCCTACTGGCGTAAGTTTATACAATAGGACTCTAGGGAACAATACAATTATATTGCCTCCTACAGGCTTTATCCGTATGAATTTCGTTTAGATTTATTCGTCTATATCCATGTTTTTAAAATTTTCTCACAATTTTCGTTACTTAATATTTAGAATGATTATTTTATTTGTTAATTTAGAGATATATAAATAATATTATATTTTAACAAAATCTATTTAATATTAAATCTAGTCGTAATTTTAGTAGGATAAATAATTATATTTTAGTTTGTATACTTTTCTTGTATCAATATATTTATATTTATATTATCATAACAATAACTGCAATAATTCTTTAGCTTAGGCTAATCTTTCCTGTTGGCCAATTACCAGGAAAATATATATTCTGTTTACTGTCGTTAATTTGGCCTTTAATTTAATTTAAACAAATAATACATTTTTTTATTAAATAAATAAAGCTTGTATCTCTTGTAAATATTTTGTATTATATTGCTTGTATACATTACCGATATAATGTATATTTTACAATGCGAAATTTGAAAATTTGCAAAAAGTATGATTTTTTGATAATTATACTAAATCACCAATAAAAAATATTGATCTACTTTCAAAGTTATAATATTCGTTGAATGCAAAATGGCAGGCAGAGGAAAAGTGTAAATACTATTTTTATACAGTGTAGTAAACAGTATTTGTAACTATTCCTCGGAACCAATTTCGATTACAAACTTAAGAAAACAACGTTATTTTAATTCTTCAGAAAATTGTGCGGTTTCTACAAAGTGGTAATATCTTGAACTGTCTTAACTGGAATACGAACTGTCTTTTCATATAAACTGAGGTCCCTGAGGACACCCCTGCACATGAGCCCAATTACTTTATCTCAACTCTAAAGCTGACTTTGCCTTACGTAGTCAAGTAAATCATTTAGTTTTGATATTATTACGCTTAAGAATGGATAAGCCTCTTTCCTTTCATTATATTGTAAACTTCTGACACTTTTGTAATATGTTGAAAATGAAAAAAAAAAATCCTTAATTGTCTTTAGTATAATCTAACTACCAAACATATTTTCCCATGACTATATTCAGAAACACGTTTTGAAAACGTAATGATAGTGTATTGTCATGCGACGTAAGATCATAGCTTGTAATTAAATTACACACAAATGCACACATTTTACACATCAAATTTCAATCACAATTTAAATGTATACCAGTAAATAAAGGTTTGAAGCAAAATACGTGTTTAACGTAGTGAAAATTATGTATTTCATGTTTGGTGGATAGATAAAGTCTCAAGCAAAAAGGTTTTATAAAAAAACGATTGAACAGATTTTCGCTTTCGACTGCAAAAGTAAAATTAAATGATAACACAATAATAACAAACTCTTACTTGGCTTGCACAATACATTTTAGGTAGGATTGTAATGATTGTTACAGTAATTGGCCCTGTCAAAGATCTCAAAAGAGGTAAGCACCTGAAGGTTAGGATTTAACGGAAAGGATGTTTGGTGGCTGGACATAGCCTCAATTAATAAAGATGTCAGCGAATTTTTAATAAATGAATAAAGCGATGAAATTAAATTAAAGAGTTACACAATAATTAAACAATTTTAAGTATTATTTATTGATAAAACATGTTCTTGACAATTAATGCATTTACGACGCAGTTTAAAATTATTTTAAGATCATTTAAAACCAAATTGTGTTTTTACTTATTGCAATAAACTGTTACTTGCCTTACACAATATAAACTTTAAGTAGGTTTGTGGAGAATATGTAAGGATTGTAATTTAAATATAATGATACTTTTACACAATCAACTGCTTGCAAAGACTTCCAACAGCATTAAGCAACGAAAAACGATTAGATCACACAGTTATTTGGACAATTCATAACGATTAACTTAATAATGGAGGACCACTACTATCGACCAAAATAATTTTAGGACACAGTGTAACGGTCATCACTGATGTGACGGGTTCCTCTCTGTTGTTGGGTAAAAATGCGATGGCGTGTATCCTTTTGGATGTATCTTAGACTCTCTTTAGAGCTTCCGGACATTGTCAGGATGGAGGAGAAGCTTCATTATATAAGCAGACCATGTTTACTCATGTAACACCGGTACCTCCATCGAGGAGCCCGTCTGAATAGCTAACTAAATGACTGTTCAGTTAAACTGTAATTTTTCCAACTGTCATTAATCGGTTTGATTTTGCAATCAAGACTAAAGGTTAAAACAAAGCCAACACCTACTCGTCTATAAATCAAATATTTCAATAATATTTTTAATATACTTAAGATTTTGTTTATTGGTAATACATATTTAAACTTTTAATTATTTAAAAAATGGTTAGGGTATGAAATGAAATGAGTTGTTAGGCACAATGTTGATCAATGTTTAACAATAATAGAATTGTATAGCAAGCACAACTAGAAAATAAAGAGTAACTAGCTATACAATTAGAAATGATGTAATGCAGAGTAGCAGTTTTAAGTATACCAACATTCAGGTACAAAGACAAAATGGGGAAAACTGAGAGAGGGAACAAAAGTTTTAATTAGAGAGAACGCATTAGAAAGGTAAAGGTTCAAGGACGAGAAGAGATGTCTGGGAGACCGGGGGCTTCGGGGTGTAGACGCCGGCGTTGGCGTCAAGGAGATACCACAGAGGCGTTCCCCATGATGTGTGTCTGTCTAGGTGGACGTCTGGCAAGACAGCTGAGCTGTCCGATTGTCGGAGCTACCAGGGCAAAGTAAAGGTGAGGGCACAGTTTGTGGACATTAAAGGAACAATTGTTTTATGTAAATTCAGTGTTAAAACCAATTTATGTGGATTGATCTATTGGGAGAGTCGTTTATTAAAAGGGATTGTCGAGGTATATTTCAATTATTAGTTTTAAGAAAAACAATCACACAACATTTAAGTAAGGTTTAAGAGGTTTCACTACTTTTTAAGATGAAAAACGGCGTCAACACCTTAGTACGAGGTGTTAGTTGTGACTGTTTTACTCAAGGAGAAGAATACCTCCAAGAAGTACAGTTTATAAATAAGAATATGTCTTAATAGGCCTAGACTCGTGCTAAAGTAGTTCATGGAAGTTTTAAATAAGTGTCTTGAGTCATTGCAAGCAA
The DNA here is from genome assembly GCA_018207615.1 of Philaenus spumarius. NCBI lineage: Eukaryota > Metazoa > Arthropoda > Insecta > Hemiptera > Aphrophoridae > Philaenus > Philaenus spumarius. The sequence goes on along the minus strand of JAGFPH010003316.1, from coordinate 55,743 downwards.
AATAATCTTAGAAAGTATCCTAAAGTAGAATTATTACCAACATTTAGTAATTTATACAATATTCCTAACCATTACATCTTTTAATAGTAGGCGTTATAATTGATTAAATTAATATCATAATTAAATCTACCACTATTACAAAAATAGATTTAGAATAATTTTTTAAATGTATAGAAAAATTTCTTAATGCAACTTCATTTTAGATTAACTTAAACTGCTTTTAAAGTTACGGCCATTCGTATATATTTCCTTTTGAATTTGTTAAGATAGATCATTATTTCAAGTATTTTACCATTTAGTATCCATAATTGAACGATATAAAAGTACTTATTAAATTAGTTATTGTAAAGATAAAACACAAATCAATATGAGCCAGCTAAAGTGTTTTATTCCTTAGTATTGAAACAAAATTGATATAAAACCAACTTTTAAAACAGCTGTTACATCAACTTGTACTAGTCATAAAGTTGCTACTGTTATGTAACAAATTCAAATTTATATGCTTAAACTTTGTACAACACAGTTAATTTTAAATTGTGGTAAAATTTATGAGAATTCGCTAAAACTGTTGGTGTTTATGCTATGATGCACCGGTCAAGCATTCAAAAGTAATTTCCTTGTGTATATCCAGAGTGAATAGTTTTAAATGTCCTTCCCATTCAATTAGTATATGCCAAAGTTAAGGGTCGGCTCTAGCTGTCGGCCATGTTGGTTGACACTCCATAAGACCAATGTTAAATTAAAATCCATATTTTTCCTTTATTTTTGATCGGATAATTATGAACGATATGTCATTTTAAAGCTATGGCCAATACGCATGCAAATGGCTTTTACAAAATGAAGAAAAACGTTTTGTTTAATATTTACTAACAATTTAAAAAATTAATTTTTAATAATTTTTTATGTTGTCACTATTAGTTATAGCGAAAAAGTACCAAGCCATTTGCATGAAGAATTTCGTCCCCAAGAGTTTGGTATTTTTTTGAAAACGCTATTTGAACAATTGCGGGTTTTAAATGGATTTAGGCTGAGCAATGTCCGTGTAACATACCGCCGCTATAGGGTGACTTTAAATATTTTTTTACGATGTAACTATTAATTATAGCGAAAAATTATCAAGCCATTCGGATGAAGAATTTTATCCCCAAGAGATTGGTATTTTTTTGAAAACGCTATTTGAACAATTTCGGGTTTTAAATGGATTTAGGATGAGCAATGTCCGCGTAACCTACTTCCGCTACGCTGGAGTCGCAGGTTGCTTTCTGTTTTACTAGAGCCGACCCTTAAAACAATTATAATTTTCTCTAAACAACCCGTCATGATCTTAAACTCAATCCATGTTGAACGATTCTTTATTTAAATTAAAATGTAATTTATTTTATTTTTAAATAGAAGTAAATCAATTTGATTTTATTTATTGCTGTAATGTCTGACCTTGTTTTAGGAACTTTTTCAATATAATTGTTACTAATTAATTTGGTATTTACTTTACAATACTTAGCACTTTCTCTGACAGCTTTTCGACCAAGAGTATTATCTACAGAAATGTTCTATAAAATATGTTTTGTGATTATATAATATTTTAAATAATGACATACCCTTATTTATTATTATAATTGGTATTTATTATAAAATACAATAACCAAACAGCAACAATATTATTTAGCCTAAAAAATATTAGTTTACACAGTAAGTAATTGTGTTCAATAAGCACTGCAGCATTAGTTAATAGCCAAACGGACGTACACAAAATAATAAAGTAATGAATTAATAGTTACTTAAGTGTTTCCTAGAAATACTTGTTACTTGTTTTTCAGAAAACATTTCATTTGTACTAATATTATAAAGAGGTGAAATTTGTTTGTTTGTTTGTATGTAGGGGGTAATCTCTGGAACTACTGAACCCATTGAAAAAAATAGTTTTATTAATAAAAAGCTACGCTATCCCTGAGTAACATAGGCTACAAATTCATTTTGATAAAAATATTTTTATTTATATTTATAAATTTAGTCGGAAAAAATCTTTGGTTAGGCCTAGACCGATGAAACAACACATGTATTTACATTTATTACCATAGCAACCAATTGAGTAAAATAACAGATAAACAGCTGTTTGCTAAAACATTTCCACTAACAGCTTATTTCAAACTTTGAAGCAATTATTTGTATTTCTATCTTTTAGGTTAGGTTTTTATTAAAGTGTAGACCTAATAAACCTTGCTGGTTCTTTTAACCTTTATTATAACTGCTGGTATAAAATATAAGAAATAATTTGATTTGAACATTTAACATTATTTACCATCTCAGCTTTAGGGTCATTATTATTAATCCTACACATTTATTATAAAGAAAACATAACATGATTATGTGGACAGAAGGTTCTAAATGTGTTGGCGTACGGAGCACGCAGGGATTTCCAATAGTTATTAAATAAAATATAAATGCAAAATAATGACTTGTTAAAGTATGATACAGTATTTGCTAAATAAGAAAAAATGTTCCAACTAAATCCATGATATTCTAAAGCAGAATAGACATAGAAACCAAAGGAGCTTATCATATTTCCACTTAGAACTGAGGTTCCGGTAATCCTATTTCCATTTCCTATAATTCTGTTTCTAACATAAGTCTCTCTGGTAGTGTGAAATGCATACTTAAAGTTACTTAATAGCTCTGATATGTCCTGAAAAGCTCATAGATACATTTAATACCAGCTTAAATGCATCTGTAAGTAGGCCAAGTTGGTTAACGATCAGTAAGTACTGACGATTGCATTCCTAGTCGGCCTAAAAATGCTACGTTTAACCTTTAATATTTTACAAAACTTTTGAGCGTAATTATTTATCACAGACTACCTACAAGATTTTGCTGAAATTTTGAAAGTGACGTAAGATGTGGCAAATTTGATTGTTTTCAAAATGAGTCAGAACAATGATTGAAAATGGACAAATAATTACGCAAAATGTTTATCTTGTATTATTACAATAAATTCTTGTAATTTAAATTACGAAGCTACAAAAAGTTGACAAAACTCCAGGTTTGACACCTTTAATGTGCCCGATTGTCCAACTATCAACATAAACCTTGTGAAACACTTAAAATCATAACTATAAGAATAAAACTAAATAAATTCATTATGAAAAGAATACCCAAAAATGACCCAAAAATAGGTAAATCAAAATCACACCTAAACACGTCTATTCTTGGTTTTTATTCTATAAATTTGTGGCTAGAGGCTATAGAAAGACTAATTTGAAAAAAACAAACAAGGAATAAAGGTCATTAGATATATTCAAATCTTGCGTTAGAAAGTCTACTGATCATTATTATAAGACAATAATGATTATCTACATCGAAATGGTTTGTATGTAAGGTTAAACACCTTTCTGGCATTTTATGAAGCTACTTGAAAATTAATTTTATGAACTTTAATTTTAGGACATTTTATCATTTTTACCACGATTAATGCTTCTAGTAGATGTATTGACATATTTTCTTTCTCACTATACTATAGTATAGAGAAAGTATAGTGATCGCAAAAGATCGATGTTGAGATTTTTGTGGAAATGTCCGTTTGGGGACCCCTGAGTTCAAAAAAGTGATTCTTATAAAATTTCTGTCTGTATGTATACAAAGCTAGAGAGAAAACAATTCGATTGATTTCGAAAAAACTTGCATCAAACACGTCAATAATTACGCCTGCATATATGAACGAAAAATGTTTTTGAAAAATTTTAAACAACCCCCTTTTTGGCCAAAAAACCCCTAAAAAATCAGTTATTATTTTTCTATAAAAAAAACGGCTCTAATGATTTTGATAAAATTTTGAGCCGCATATTTTTAAAAATTCTTGTTTAGCTAATAATAATAATAATAACAGATTTTTTTGGCTGAAAGGAGATTGTTTTTCAAAAACTCTTTTCGTGCATCTATACAGGCCTAATGACGTGTTTGGTGCAAATTTATTCGAAAAATTTGCTAATATAACTCTCTAGCTTATAATAATATTTATTAGTTCGTCTCCTACTATAATATCACATGTTCTACCCCTCCTACAATTATGAAGTCACAGTGAATCTGTTTAATAATTTAAATATGTTTGTGAAAAAGTATGTGCCAGTTCCTGGTACCGTTTATTTGTTTAAAGATTGTTCACGGTTTGGAATGAGATAGAGATATGCACTCTCAGTGGATGTATACAGAATATAAATAACCCCCTATAAATTGCACTTATAATGGGACATCGTATCGGAACTTAACTTTGTGATTAAAGATTTGGTTATACTTTAGTACCTTTGTAAAGCTAAGAAGTTCATTAGAATTTAAGATTAGATTGAACAACAGCTGCAGCAATACTAGTTATGTTTGAATACTACCTTAATCATACAGCAAATAGCTTACCTTTGTCATTGACGAATGAGAAATGTTTGTCGTTAACTTAATGATAGAACGTTAGTCCATATTGATCCGTCTAGCATACATTTATGCAGTGCGTAAACAATCGCAGAGTAAGGATTCAGTATTAAAATTTTTTGAATGTTTGTTTGAGTGCTACTATTTAACTCAAAAACCTTCGCCCGATTTTTGTTAAAACATTTACTAATGCGTTAAAATATTTACTTGTATCGTTGTCCTCGTTATAAGTGCAGATACAGGATTGTACTAAATATTCAGGTGATGGATTCCCTTGTTCTAATTGTTACTTTCGTGCGTTGCAAAGGACAAAAGTCATGCAAATTCTTTTTTTAAATTCCATATTAATAGTATCCAAGTCACTTCAATAAATAAATTTACTGTAAATTATAGTTACCTATATATTACGTTAATTTTTCCGTCATGTGACTTAATTTGGTCTTCTGCTCAAGACGCGTTTCGGGGCCGTAGTCCCATCATCAGTTGGAAATTAGATCACTCCGTTGTAGGTCGTTATACAATATAAAAACTCAAACACAATACATAAAAGTCACTATACACGCTCATATACAAAAATATTGACGGCCCTCATTCGTGAGGGTTAATTCTTTTTGGTATTCCAAGTAAATCGAATCCAAGTACACTCGATTCCACGTTCACCGTGCAATACAGGTCTTACGGGAGAATAGACATGCTACTACCATTACAGCGAACATCACGTTTATTGCCATGCGGGTTGCGTTAACTGGCCGAGCGTAGCATGGGAGTTGATGTTTTTTAGTTGGCTATTATCGCTGAGACTGTCGTAAGGATAACATGGCTTATGGGCGCTCTGTACTGCACGGTGAACGTGGAATCGGGTGTAGGGTAGAACCTACTGTAGCAGACTAGACGAGCGCCTTCACCCTCTCGACCCCTTGCTTTCTTTTATTACTTTAGTATCATTAAAATTCGTTTATGTATGTGGGGGAAAATGTGATTAGTTATTCACATTTGTTTTCCTAATCTAAATTGCAATATTCTGTGATGGCCTGCTTCTTATCTTTTTCTTAATTTATAACATAAAATAAACATTGATGAAGGCAAGAGAACTCTAGAGTATTTTGATTTTTTGTAGTGTACCCAATATATTATAAACAAGTCGATTTCTTAATGTACAAAAGACTAGACAGCGAAACTAATTTTACCCGAATACGAATAAAACTCAAAATAAATGATTCCTAGTAACAAAAAATGGGTATTTTGTATAATATATCTTTCTAGTCTAGAGTTTTGTTATATTTATATCTAATATGAAAGAAACATCACTATCAAATAATGTAACTGTTCTATCCAAATCGGTTACGAAGTAATAGTAACACCATCTCAGGTAAATGTTTTCAACTTTTCCGAGTTTGATATACCTAAAAATGTATGTATATATACTAATATAATATTATATAGAAGTAAATTTTGTTTGTTTGTATGTAGGGAGTTATCTCTGGAGCTACTGTACCGATTGAAAAATAGTTTTACTAATAGACATGGTAACTAAAACTGAGTAACGTAGGCTATAATTCATTTTGATAAAAACATTTTTTATTTCAATATTTGTAAATTTAGTTGTAGAAAATTCTTAGGTTAGGCCTAGACTGATGAACCAACACATATTTCTTGAATGTATTTAAATTCATTACCATAGCAATCAATTGAATAAAATAACAGATAAAACAGCTGCTTATTCTAATATTTCCATTAACACCTGATTTCAAACTTTGTAGCAATTATTTGTATCTCTAACTTTTAGTTTAAGTTTTTATTAAAGTGTAACCTGAGACTTGCTTCTTTTAACCTTTACCCTATAATTGCAGTTATAAAATATATGAAATAATTTGTTTTGAACATTTTACATTATTTACCATCTTAGCTTTGGAGTTATTTTAAAGAAAACATGATTATGTGTATAGAAGGTTACAACGGGGTTGGCGTGCGGAACACGAATTGGTTTCCCCTAGTTACTAATAAAATAAAAGTGAATCTCCTAATCACCTACTTTATGGTTGCGGAGATATTATAGTAGTGGATTTTCCTGAAGATTTTACACTTTTGTACATTTTATAAAGTCAAATCATTCGGTCTTATTTACAACAGAATGAACATTACTTTTGAACTTCGCGTTTCCACCTCTATCACTGATAAAGAGACTCGGATGGGTTTCTACTTCACAAAGGTTTGGTACACTAGAACTTTTATTTCCTTTGCATTACCAATAAAACCATTAGTGCTAAATTAAAAATTTGTAGTTTAAGGTTGCGGAAATATTATAGTAAGATATGGTATTCCACTTTTTCACCACTTTGAATTATCAGAAACCTAACAGGCACCAAATTACGAATTTCTAGCGTTTAAGTAGATAATATATTAATCGAATTTTCTAATCATGTAATTTATTTCTTGGGCTGTATCTATAATATACAAGTAACATTTTTGTTGAAACAGAAGTAATATTATTGGTTAAAATTTAACAGCAAATATATCATAGACATTTAAATCATTAAATGACGTGTTCGAAATGTTTGACCGCCTTTTTTAACACGCTTTTTGAATAAAAAGATGAACTGATACCATAATATTCACCAGAAATTATACGAAAGATTCAAAGATGGAACTAAATTTTTATTATGTCGTCCGTTGAGGAGTTTTAGACAGTTAAATTTTGTAAATAAACAAAATCTTTGCGAGTAAATTTCCAAAATTATATTATATTCTCTAATATGACACTCTTTAAAATAATGGCACTGTGAGAAACACAGCTGTTATTATTAATTCATCAAAAATGTATATTTATTTGAATTTGAAAATACAGAATTAGTAGAAATTGCATTTGGACTAGCATGATTGACTGTACAGTAATAGTTCGAAAAAGATTAATCAAAGTCTGCTTCAACAATAGAATATTCCTATAAATTGCTGTTGATAGAAGGTATCTCACATTCAAATCTCCGTTTGAAAAATCGTAGTTAGATTCAAGATGGTGTAGCCAAGATATCGGACAAACACTTCGAACGTGGTTTCAAATACCTTTCCGTTGGATTTGATACAATATTACTCTCCTGCAAAATATTTAGCCGTTTCTAGACATTTTGTAAATCCTGTATATGTGTTACACATTGTTTGGCAAAATACTAAATTGAGAAAAGCCATGTCAAATTAATGCAAGTTGTATTAATTAATTTCCATTATATGTTAGTTATAAACTTATAAATTAAATACAGAATGTTTTAATAAAATTTTATTACACGATAAAAAAGTCTACGTCGCGGATAATATCTCTACACCTTTTCCTCAATATTTTTGTTTGAGAGTACTTGCTTTCTTCATGCAGCAGTGCAGCATATTGTATTTGTTTTTCGAAACAATTTTAAATTATTCCCAGTGCGTTTTAAAACAGTCTTTTTTAGATTCTATTAAACAAAAATGTTTAAACAAAAGTTATTTAGTTTTCCTTTTTTATAAAATCTGTCTATAATAATGAATGGTTTCAAATATGTGCCTAGTTCTTGCATTTAATTTCTACTTATTCTGTATTATTTTCTTAAATATATCATATATATGTATCAATGATGCATACATTATTTTTTGTCACACGCTAAATAAACTATTTACAATATTTTTACTAATAATAGTTAGTTAAACCATTATATAGTATGAAAATTATAATGGTTCTAAATGTTTTACTTTTAACATACAACATACAAAGCATAAAGCTGAAAACTTAAGTTTTTAACACACACGTGTTCTTTATGCCATTAATTAGGTTTTATTTAGCTCTCAAAGCGTTGAGAAAGATCTTCGTACTTGTTGGTGAAAAAAGGGCTGTTGAGTGCCTTTAACATAGCCTATCTCGTTATTTCTTTATAATGGCAGCTGGTGGCTCATGTCGGAAGATATCTTTCTTCATTATTTCTCAACGGATAAGTCTGAAGGTGAAAGGTCGGGGGAGTGTGTAGAGTATGGAAAGTTCGTCGGTCAGGAAATCAGGCGGTTACGAAATATTTCTTTAATAAGTCAGTACCTCATCACGTCAAATAAACTATGTCAAGGGCTAAAACTGCTCGTGGCAGACTCCATCCAGTCATAAACACCAAGAGCCCTCTACCACTTCGTATCAGATTATCCATGTACAAAACATACATCAGACCAGTACTTACGTACGCAGCTCCAGATTGGTATTCTCTACTATATGTTTCTTGGAAGAAAAAGTTGGACTCCTTCCAGAACAAATCTCTCCGTTGGATCACCAACACCCCATGGTACGTATCGAACGTCACCATCTCTCAAGGGCACAAAATCCCCACATTCGAGGACTTCATCCTAAAATTAACAAATAGAGTCAAACACAGAGCCGAAGGGTTTCGACATACACACATCCAAAAAATCCTGCACCTCCGCAGGTCGGAAGAAAACGTCACTTATGTCTGGTTTACGAACCACCAGACTGTATCAAAAAACCCAAGCTCAATTCTTAAACACCATACACTTTCGCAGCCAATCCCAGCGTATTCCATAGATTCACCATCTCGTTCTCACAAAAAATTTATTCCAAATTTAGTCAATAAACGTTCAATAAAATCATTTTTCAGTTTTAGACAAGCAGCCATTGTTTTTAAAACAGATGTTGTCTTAAACCGTCTGTTAAGGACTCACTTTGGTGTTGCTGCTCTACCACATTGCAATCTAAGAACACGTGTTGTTTTTTGATAAAATCGTTTAGACGTACTATTAGTTTCATCTGAAAAAATACATTGTGTAGAAACATAGAGCTTTCATAGTTCACTGCCAACACCGAGGCGAAATCAACTACTGTGTATTCTGTGTTACTTACATTAAATGGTTGACCAGTTTGTATACTGTACGGGGATTCACTACGATTTTGCAACATTCTTCTCAAGGACGTATTACGGATATTTATTTAAAATGCTATCCTGTAAGTATTTCGATTTGGAGACCTTAGTTTTCATTCGTAGTGTCTGTTTTTGGAGAACATTTACGCTGAGTTAAAACAGTAACTGTACGACTTAACTTTTCAACGACACGTAGCAATAAATAGTTTTTATAAACTTCACAACAGTTATCATCGAACTATTACCATCATAACGACCTATACCGTATGTGCGAAAATAATGCTCTGTGGTAAAAAAAATACCTCTGGCGTGGTAACAACAGAAACAGCGTTAACTAACCTAAAAAAAAGAAAGTAGTAGTAAGTAACGTGTACTGGCAACAATGCAATTAGCTGTTCTAAAAACCAATCACAGCTGCTTTAATATCAGTTTTTTGTGCATACCTAATGTAATTATAATGAAGAAATAATTTGCAAACAGGCTTGACAGTCAACTAGAACATTGATCTTAGAATACTAAAAGTTTTGTTTCTAACAAATTAATACAAATTTGGAACCAACCTAAAAAAAATACAAAATAATTTGAAAAACGTTAAATCTTTTGAACAAAAGTTACTTGTTTCTTTTATGGGCTATATACTTTAGGAGGGTAATACAGAAAACATTTTTATATTTTTCTACACCAAAAACCAAGAAAAACCGAATATATTTTCTGTGGTAGCTTTATAAGATATTTTCTCTAACAAAATAAATGGAGCTACCAAAAGCATATTTAACAAAACTTAACTAATACCATACATATTTAAGTTATATCTCACCTTTTGTCGTATTGATAGTGTCATAGAGAATGAACTGACTAGATTAATAGTTTCAGAGTTTTTTCTTAATTCTGTAAGCGAAATTTTAGATTCAAAATTGTACGAATTTAGTAAATCGGAGGATGATGGGAGAGGTATCAAATTAAAGGTATCGATTAAAGGAACAAGGGAAAAATATAAGTTTTTTCTAAAATTAAAAACTAAGGGGTTTTTGAGGTCCCCGAAAAAAGAAAAATCCCCATAAGTAATACATGAGAATTTAAAAACGTCTACTTTGTTTACATTAAACAGCTGTTCTGCAGTTTACATTAAAACATTTGGTATTAAATAAATAAATTAAAATAATGTAAATTATATTTTAAAATTAAATCTGCTACTTATTAACCTATAAAAGATACACGTTGACACACACATAGAAGAGAAATCTTATAAGTGTGATTTTTGGAAGGTTGTATGGCTGTTCTATTAACTTTTCATACATTTATACTAATATTATAAAGAGGTAGTTTTTTTTTTTTTTTTTTTTTT
>JAGFPH010003316.1:13078-39153 GCA_018207615.1 Philaenus spumarius | reverse complement strand
GGGGGGTTTGGGGGGGTTCAAAGTTACTAAATCACGATTTATTTAAAACTACTGAACGGATTGGAATAAAATTTGATATGTAGCTACCTCTAGGGCCATAGGGGCTCAATAAGAATGGTTTTCAAAAATTCGAAATTTTAGGGGGGTTGGAGGGGTTAAAAGTTATTAAATCACGAATTCTCTAAAACTACTGAACGGATTGGAATAAAATTTGGTATGTAGCTACCTCTATGGCCATAGGGGCTCACTTTGAGAGATTTTTAAAAAATTCGAAATTTTAAGGGATTTGGGGGTCAATGTTATTAAATCACGATTTCTCTAAAACTACTGAACGAATTGGAATAACATTTGGTATGTAGCTTCCTCTAGGACCATAGGGGATCACTAAGAATGGTTTTCAAAAAATTCGAAATTTTAGGGGGGTTGGGGGGATTCAAAGTTACTAAATCACGATTTCTCTCAAACTACTGAACGGATTGGAATGAAATTTGGTATGTAGCTTTCTGTAGGGCCATAGTAGCTCACTTAGAAAGGTTTTCAAAAAATTCGGTTTGGGGGTTCAAAGTTATTAAATCACCATAGGTACTGATAAGAAACGGTTTAAAAAATTTGAAATCTTAGGTAGGGTTTTTGGGGAGGAGGATCAAAGTTACTAAATCACGATTTCTCCAAAACCACCAAACGGATTGGAATAAAATTTGGTATGTAGCTTCCTATAGGGCCATAGGGGCTAACAAAGAAAGATTTACAAAAAAAATTCGAAATGTTAGGGGGATTTGGGGTATTTAAAGTTACTAAATCACGATTTCTTTAAAACTACTGAACGGATTAAAATAAAATTTGATATGTAGCTACCTCTAGGACCATAGGGGCTCAATAAGAATGGTTTTCAAAAATTCGAAATTTTAGGGGTGTTGGGGGGGTTAAAAGTTACTAAATCACGATTTCTCTAAAACTACAGAACGGATTGGAATAAAATTTGGTATGTAGCTTCCTCTAGGGCCATAGGGGCTCACCTAGAAAGGTTTTCAAAAAATTCGAAATTTTAGGGGGGTTGGGGGGTTCAAAGTTACTAAATCACGATTTCTCTAAAACTACTGAACGGATTGGAATAAAATTTGGTATGTAGCTTCCTCTAGGGCCATAGGGGCTCACCTAGAAAGGTTTTCAAAAAATTCGAAATTTTAGGGGGGTTGGGGGGTTCAAAGTTACTAAATCAAGATTTCTATAAAACTACAAAACGGATTGGAATAAAATTTGGTATGTAGCTTCCTCTAGGGCCATAGGGGCTCAATAAGAATGGTTTTCAAAAATTCGAAATTTTAGGGGGGTTGGAGGGGTTAAAAGTTACTAAATCACGAATTCTCTAAAACTACTGAACGGATTGGAATAAAATTTGGTATGTAGCTACCTCTATGGCCATAGGGGCTCACTTTGAGAGATTTTTAAAAAATTCGAAATTTTAAGGGATTTGGGGGTCAATGTTATTAAATCACGATTTCTCTAAAACTACTGAACGGATTGGAATAAAATTTGGTATGTAGCTTCCTCTAGGACCATAGGGGATCACTAAGAATGGTTTTCAAAAATTCGAAATTTTAGGGGGTTTGGGGGGATTCAAAGTTACTAAATCACGATTTCTCTCAAACTACTGAACGGATTGGAATGAAATTTGGTATATAGCTTTCTGTAGGGCCATAGTAGCTCACTTAGAAAGGTTTTCAAAAAATTCGGTTTGGGGGGTTAAAAGTTATTAAATCACCATAGGTACTGATAAGAAACGGTTTAAAAAAATTCGAAATCTTAGGTAGGGTTTTTGGGGAGGGGGATCAAAGTTATTAAATCACGATTTCTCCAAAACCACCAAACGGATTGGAATGAATTTTGGTATGTAGCTTCCTCTAAGGCCCTAAGTGCTCGCTAAGAAAGGGTTTTAAAAAAAAATCGAAATTTTAGGGGTGGTTTTGGCTGTTGTAAGTTACTAAAATTTCCCATAAGAAATACATAGTGTAATTTATATTCATTGATATAATATATTTTTTGTTAATATACATTTAACTTTGATTTGTCTATCCGTGCAAAGCCAGATCGGGCTAGCTAGTATAATAATATAATATGGATGTGTGTTACATGCATCTAATATTTTCCATGGTAACATTTTCCTACTTTTGCAATTCTAAATAACCATCTCCTATGCTACTCTTAGGAAAGTATAAAGTTTCAACTGGGAGAAAGTATGTGGCAGTTATCTGGTACCGTTTATTGATTTACAAGTTTTTACATTATGATAGGCGCTTAGACAATTTACACAATGGTTTTCAGTACGTACAAAGCGTAAGCGATCAAAAGCATTCAATTTTTGAAATTCAGAACATTGATAGATATTATGCGCGTTAGATTTGCAGTAGTTGCAAGTTATTGTTGAGATATTTGAGTGATAAACACGTTTGTTTTGTTTGACATTATAAACATCTGACATATTTCGTTTGTTTATGGGTTGCGTTGTGATATTAGTTTTAGGTAGGCCTATGTTTACTTTACTGGTAGAAGCACGAGACATTTGCATATCTTCCAGATGTATACAATCTTCGTTAAGAAAGGTAATTAAATCATTTACCGTTGGTACCTGGCGATTACGTATTTCTCGACCATTTTCAAAGCGTCTTAGCGTGTCAGGATCGACTTTCTTTAATAGAATTGTTATTAGAGTTAATTCTGTGCTTACATCGTAATTTAGAGTTTTAAGTGCATGTGCGTTTTCGTTATACATATCTATAAAATACCGCATACTTTTTAATGAGTTAGAGGTTATGCTTGGTAGATCTAAAATTCTATTAATATGTAAATTAACCAAGCGTCTAGTGTTTTGATAACGATCTTGAAGAGCGTCCCAAGCAACTCTGTAATTGGTTGGTGTTATTGGTAATCCATTAATAATACTCAAGGGCTCATCCCTCAAACAAGATAGTAAATAGGTAAATTTTTCGATTGGTGCTAAAGTATTGTTTTGATGAATGGTTATATCAAATAGATGGTAAAAGTTCGTCCATTCACTCAAATTGCCCGTAAAGATTGGTAATGTTAGTTTTGGCAATTTAGCGTTTTGTTTATGTGCCTCAGAGTGATGTGAGATAACTGTGTCATTTAAGTCTGCCTCGGTTGAGCCTAATTGTGGTAATATTTTAATTATGCTCGCCTTTGTGGTTGAACATAATTCACAGAACTCGTCTTGCATTTTTAAGACGTCATCTAAAGTGTATTCCGATGAATCATCCGAAACTAATTTATTTACAAATGTTTCATAGTCTTGGCATCTTGCGAGTATGGTATTATAATGTTCTTTTAATCTAGTGATTATATGAGGTGGCACAGGTTCGGTTTTGTAAAGCGTTACCATATCAATAACCTTTTCATTAATCTTTTTTATTCTACCAGTGAGTAGCTCAGTCTGTCTTTCAAATGTAGTGAAACGCATTTTGCTTTATTGTAAAAATAAATAATAAGAATGAGTTACAATAGAGTGTACTTGGATTGTCAATGTGACACAAGAATAATCGCGTTGGTTGGTATCGTTTCCTAAACTAACCAGATGTAGCGCTAGTGTCTTTCGCAAGCGTTTGTGAACAAGGCGAATTCAAAATGGCGGACTCTGAATTACCGCGCAATCACCTCGTATGGAATTATGATGTTAAATTGTAATTTTGTAGTATCCGACCCCGAGGGACCAAATGTTGTATATGGTTTGAAATACACAAACGGATCTATTATATTTACCGAGGGACCAGAGTTTATAGTAAACTCAAACTTTTAAATTCCAACGAGTGCTTGAATGACGGCAAAGCGTTTAGATTAATTAGTTTCATACAATCTGTGTAAATAATAATTGAGTAACATTAAAGTTCATTACCTTGAATTGATGCAATGTCCATTTGTCCAACAGGGTAATTCAGGAGTCGATGTAGACGAACTTGGCGCGTACTACACTTAACACTTAACACAGCTGGTTATCACAATTGTATTGTTTATATTTGTCACTCTTAAATCTACACAGATTGCACTTATAAATAGGTTAATTAATAAGAAGCGTGGCAGAGCCAAATGGTAATAAATACCGCGTTTGCGTTGCGTAGGTTTGCACTGACCTAAGAAATTAAACGAGTTAATGAATGGCGGGTTACTCTGAAGGAGTGTATCTTATAACTGAACCATCTACCCTTGTGGAAGATGGATGAGACGCGTTCCTGATCACGTGATGTATATGCCGATTATTCTGGACCAATGGGAGTATGATGATGTCATGTGGCCTTGAACATTTCTGCATTTTAGGGTAAAACACCCCTCGTGTGACTGACATGGACTCTCCTACATCGTATGATCGACTAATTATTATGGTCCGATATTGTTAGACGGAGACAGAAAATCATAAATGGAGAGAAACCAGATTATTCGAAGATGGCATATTAATACTGAACAATAAGTGTCTGGCAAACGTACTATGGATCACAAAAGCAAAATACAAACTCATTTGAGGTTTTTCAGGATAGTTATCACTAAATGGCGATCAAAAATAATTCAAAATTATTACAATATTCAACCTACTCTACAAAATGAAAAAAAAAACAATAATCTCAATCACCTATTATTTTGTCTATCCATGTATGTCATTCAATTTGAAGACGTTCCAGACAAAAATGAGTTGGTCTTATTTAGTGCCATTAAATAATAGTTTCAAACTTGTCCTTGTTTATGTATCTGATACATTTTACTTTAACTCAATCTCCATATGTAAGGTACGCATTTTTTTTAATTCCTACTGTAATACACAACGAATTTGGACATTAATTTCCTACTCACCTCTGCCTACTAATAGAGGGGATGGAGTGTTGTTTTAAACAGTATGTTATTCTCCACAGAGCAATAATTTATATGTACCATTTAACCTTTTAAAATCAGCAATAAAAATATAGGTGGCAATTTAAATAAAGAAACATTACGAAATCATAGCTTTATCGTAGTTAAATTTTTGATACAAACTTTTTATATGTTTAATATATATATATATATATATAAAACTAAAAACGAAAGAAACTTTTAACAATGTAAATCATGTAATTTCGTAATAGTCAAAATCCAAATTGACTTGAATCTAATAAGTTGTTTAGAGTCAAATTATTGTAATAAAAATGGTAATTGCAACGAATTTGGAAACAAATAACAGGAGTAAATATCGCATCAAAACAAGCTAGTAAGTTTAGACGATTTATTGAAAATTAAATAGAAGGTATTAATGTTAACACGGTCGCAGTAGAAGTTAATGTTTTTAAAATTTCCCTAAATAAAATAGATATAATTTATAAATACAAAAACAGGACTCATTAATTACTTATCTATTTAATATAAGTGTACGGGCGGTAGGCAGCGGGCCGGGAGGGAGGGTTCAGATTGACGTCGCTGGCGAATGAGTCTACTGCGCATCCTACTCATGACCCCTACCGTGTATTCTAGTATCCGTGATTTGCAGTATGTATGGCACACGCGCACACGCGACATTTTAAGAGCGAGGATTTACTTGATACTGAATCAAACTATTCACAAAAACTAAAGGAGACTCGTGAGAGGAGGATAAGGAGGATAAGGTAGAAGTTAGACATAATCACAATCGAAGGTCGCATAGAAGCAGGAAGCAGGTGCAAGTAAAGATAAGGACTGATGACATCACCATCGCGTAAACAATAATCACTGACGTAAATAATAATATCTTACTCTTACTACGCTACTAAGTGTATCTGATATCCCGACTACCCTATTAATATTAATTTGTCATTTGTTTGATTGTTTATTTAGTTTACTACTTATAAATAAATAAATTATGTTATCTATTTATAAAATATATTATTCTATTGATTAAACAGTACTTGTACAAGTCAAAATGCCTTAAAACGTATACATTTTTTAATCCAGAAATCCCGGGACTGTATTTTTCCAATTCCAGGATTGTCGTCGGGGTAAATCGGCCCAGGATCCCGGGATTGGATTCCCTAACCAGCTAACAGCCATATGTTTGCATTACACATTTCTGAGATAGGGTGGTCGGAGCCGGAATAATGTGTTTTTGGATTTTGTAAATATGTTTTCTAAGGTACTCCTTGACGGTAACTGTCCCAAGATCGGATTTTGCACATCTATTTCCGTATTTTAAATAAATAATAGAGGTGGAAAATTTTAAAAAAATATCAGTTGAAGGTAATTTTCTTCTAAGCTACCTTAGAAGTCCTCTTTTTCATAGTCCACCAAATTGAAAGCCAAATTGTAAGATAAATATCAGTTTAAGGTTAATCGGCGTAAATATTTTCAACTTAAAAAGAATATTTATAAGAAAGATCAAATGAAACAATGTAACAATAAAGGCAGATTAAACTTGTAAACCAATATGATGAATGTTTGTAAAAATAAACGGTATCAGTTAACTGACACAAACTTTCTCCCAACTTACTGTAGTCAAAATAATATTGTTTTTAATCATTTTATTTACTACTTTTTAGAACAAAACAAAAAAATAATATTCTACCTACGTCAATCGTATAAAAAAGTTATTGTCCCAGGCGGTATTCGATCGCGCGACCTTTGAATTACTGGCCGTGCTCGCTACCGTTGTGCTACCCCGTGCGGCCGTCGCCGTGATGCTAGATTGACAACATAAACTTGTTTATTTTTTAACATTTCCCCATAATTATGAAACGCCGAAGTTTTGATAAAAGTGGGTGTTGTCATTTTGTTTGGCATCTTAAGCACTATAAATACTGAAAATTTGATCAAAATCGTTTTTGAGAAATTTGCATTTTTGTCGTTTTTTATTGGTTTTTAGGGGTAAATTACCCTTAAAAATTAGAAATTCCAAAAAATGAAAAAAACGCCTGGATATATTAGGGTTTAGTACCTACATACCAAATTTCATGAAAATCGAACCAATAGTGTCCCCTCTGGTCGTGTATACATACTGACACACTGACAGACAGACACCACGTTAAAAACACTTTTTTGGGTTCAGGGAGCACCAAAACAAAAAATTCCACTAAAAATATTTTTGGGTTCAAGGAGCACCAACACAGATAATTGCACTAAACAATTTTTTGGGGTTCTGGGAGCACCAAAACAGATAATTCAACTGAAAATTCAAATTCGAACATTTTTACGAAAACAATACTTTCTCCATATACTACGTATAGGGTGGAGAAAGTAAAAATTATGTCATAGTTTATATTTTAATTAGATATTAATTAGATATTATTAGGTATTTAATTGGGTAAGATAAAGATTGCGTCTAAACTGGCAAGAAGAAAATGTAACAAATTAAACAGTGGAGTTGTTTTGTAGCCCAATGGAATATTTTTTCAACTTACTACCTTTTAAACTCCATTGTGGAATGCCCGCAATTCAAAACAGGCATATATAAGCTCAAATGTAGCGATTGTCCCAGGTTTTACATAGGCCAAACAGTATGTCCGTTTTACATAATATATAAGTAGCACCTACCAACAAAAAAACTAACTGCCTCAAAATTTTGTTTTGCGGAGCACCTTATGGACAGTTGTCATTCATACACGAGTTTTAATGACAATCTAGAAGTAATGCATGTGTGTAGCAAAGGACGAATTATGGATGCTACAGAAGAATTTGAAATATATAGAGCAACGAAATTTTAGTCCACAGTGTTGCTAAATGATCAACTCTCATTTAATTCAAATTAATATGTTATACGACACGTTAATTCAGGCATTAAGGCTCGGCTCTCTACATTCAAAACGGCGAAGTTGGGTACCAATTTCAATGTTAAATAACGAAAACATACCTTCACTATTAAGCATATTTTTGTGTTATTTTTGTCAAAAAACGAAAGCTGTATTTTTTTTCTTAAAGTAAAATATATTGTGGGCGTTGATTGCTAAGGGTTTTTACAATATCTCTTTTTGCAACTGAGTAAAAATTTAATAAAGTTTACTATTTTTTACTATTTATATCATACGTTTATGAAAACAATAACACGGTTTTTGAAAATGTATTCGGCAATCAACATCCGCATGTCACAGTACTTCAAAATGAAACAAAATTTTTAAATTTATTCCTCGAATTAACGGATAAAAATGACTTATTCTGTAGCATTGCTCTTATGGGAATCAGATTCAATATGGCGGACAGGGTAGCGCCCCCTTAAGTCTAACAAACCTTTAATATACAGATAAGACATTGAAGGACAAAACCGGTACAAGTACCGTCGCTCGGCTCTCCACATTCAAAACTACGATATTGGGTACCAATTTCAATGTTAAATATTCAAAACATACCTTCACTATTAAGCATATTTTTGTGCTGTTTTTGTTAAAAAACTAAAGCTGTATTTTTTTTCTTAAAGTAAAATAGACTGTGGGTGTTGATTGCTAAGGATTTTTGCAATATCTCTTTTTGCAACTGAGTAAAAAATTAATAAAGTTTACTAGTTTTTACTATTTATATCATACGTTTATGAAAACAATAAAACGGTTTCTGAAAATGTATTCGGCAATCAACATCCACATATGACAGTACTTCAAAATGAAACCAAATTTTTAAATTTATTCCACGAATTAACGGAAAAAAATGACTTATTCTGTAGCATTGCTCTTATGGGAATCAGATTCAATATGGCGGGCAGGTAAGCGCCCCCTTAACAATACAACGTGCAAGTTGCCGGAATAGTGCGTGGACCTTCTACTTATTTTAATTATTACGACCTCCGCATGGAGTGAAATGTGTTTTTGTGTATGTTTTATGTGTTTGGGTATATGTTTTTATTATTCCTGATGATGGGTGAATACCCGAAACTGCGATAGAAAGGTAAGACAATAAGGATACAAAATAAGGATTAGTAGACGTTTAGATATACTGAAATTACTACCTTTGTATACAAATCTATTTCGATAGAAAATCGGTCTTGTTTTTCACAACATTTTTCATAGAAAATTCTTTCTTTCTTTTTGAAATATTTAATAGTTTTAAATATTCTATAAAAATTCTAAATAAATCTTCTGTATTAAAATTTATGCTTAGGCATAATTTGTTTCACGAATCATCGGTAATTAGGATAAAATTAATGAAAATTTCAAAGGGAGCATTCTCATTAATTTGTCCATTAAGTGATGAAAGAACAATTTTTAAAACAATTTACTTACAAAAAATTGTAAAATGTAAAACAAAAATCAGAATAAATAATACTTAGGTGTTGTAATAAATACACGTATACCATGTTCACAAACAAATCTCAAATCTCTAAAAATAAATTACTGAATAACAAAATATCCACCTTTTAAGTACAAATGTAATTGTAGCTTAATTAAGAAAATCGAATTAGAAATAACAACAATGTGAGACCGTGTTTACAAATAAAAGTATTAAGACCGAATTTTGCGTTTTGGGTTGCGATACAACAATTACTGCAGTTACAGAACTGGGACCTATTTTATTAAATTTATTTGCTCGTTTTATGTAAATTAAATTAAATTGTATACCTTAATTAACGCCCTACATATTTCAATAGGGATGTGAGTAATCTGAAACATGGGTGAAAACTTTCTCCAGCTCTCTCTAACGAAGCATTTACAGACTTATGAATATATGAACTTTTTCATTATTTTTTGCTAGTGGAATCAGTTCAGAAAGTGCTCGAAACATTATGCAAATAACTTATTAGTTTAGCTCATAATAACATTAAAATATTTTGTTTCTAAAGTAATTGTGAGTATTGTTGACAACTACCAAGAAATACATTTTTCCTTTTTTTGTCAATATCTCTGTTATCCTTTGAGGTACAGACAAAATAAAAAAACTATTGTGTTTGTCATTACAACAGTAAACTTGTTTGTCTCTTGTAAATTTTGTAAAGTTAGCGGTTTTTGAGATATTTGACATTAAAAATTATAAACAGCCGCCATTTTGAAAATATTTAAAATAATGCTCTAATTTTTCGTACAATTAAAAAGTTACGCAAAAAATAGGTGTACAAAGTTTGAGCTCAATATCTTCTTTACTTTCAAAAATATTAAGTAATTTGTAAAAAAACACATACAGACAGACAGACAAAAAATAAGCACCGTAGACCCATGTTTATATTGTGAAATATGTTTGTCTGGATCCCAGGAACATATCCACAAAATGGGTTTTGAGAGTTCGGGGACACCCTGTATAACATAATCTCACCAAGCAAGATTTAGCACATTTAAAATATAATTTTAGTTTAAAGTTTATTCACTGTTCACTTGAGCTTGATCACCATATTTGATCATACTTTCTTACCAAATTACGCGGCTTTTACGTAGCTTTAATGGACTTGAAAGACAATCATTTAACAACTAGACCTTTAATATCATTAACTATTTTTAAAGAGCCAAGCCAAGATGGAGAGCCTAAATTGGTTTTCATATTGTAAGAAAAACAAATTAAAAAGAAAGTGGCACATCCATACATAAACTCTGATTCTTTGATCTTATTTTTATAGCGACAGGTCACTTCAAAGAATGCAATGTACAAGATCTTCCATTTGTCGATTTCAGGTTTAAGTTTAAACTTTCAATATATTTACTATCACGTATTAAACTTTTGTATTTGATTAAATACTTTTTTTTAACTATGACTGTAATACGAACGTCTGCTTTAAACCTTTAATTATTAGCTAACATTATATAGGGATAGAAATAACCAATTGGTAAAATTTCACAAGTATAATTTATTACTGAGCAACATATGTTTCACCGTTAGGCATCATCAGGCTACTCATGATACATTAGTAGCCTGATGATGCCTAACGGTGAAACATATGTTGCTGAGTAATAAAATTAATTATATTTGTGAAATTTTACCAATTGGTTATTTCTATCCCTATTATGGAGTTTCACCAAGTACCAACTGTTTTTACTTTAAATTCTAAAATTATATACTCAATTTTAAAGAAGGTACATACAAATTCCACCAATAATTTATATAAGAGTTAAACCGATATTATTCTCATAATGCTAAATTAATAAACGAATATTTTTATACGCATAAAGATAATTTCCCCTACAAATGTGAGCATATAACTTTGACAAGCAATATTGACCAATAGTTTATAAGAGTGGTTTAAAAGGAGTGTCACAAATTTTTTAATCATATTTCTTTCTTTTCAAAATAATGAACCACATTTATACAAACACAGGTCTATATAGGCTTTGGTTTTGTTTTTATCTTGAGTTTTTATATTGAGTTAACCGGTGTTAGGCTCTCTGAGATGCTTGAGGCGTAGGACTTAGTTTGTGTTTATTCACCTGAAGACGCGAAGTGTTTATATTATTCGCGAAACCTCGTGTGTAATTTTAAAATATCATCCATAGTACTGCGTGTCTTTTTGTGTATGTGTTGTGCGTGTTATTGTGTTGACGTGGAATACATTCCCAATATTATTTTTAAATGTGGACTACGGCACGTGGACAACGTATTTATTAATCTCAAGGTGGGTGAAATCCACTAAACATTTTAAAATAAAATTTGGTTTTGTTGTTGGTGTCACTGAGAAATATATACAATAAGCATAATTCAATGTTAAATTCGATTGATGTTGAAATAAATATATATACGTGTTGTGTCCTTCCAATCAGACATCTACAATTTTGCTACTAATCTAGTAATATTTTGGGTTTGTTTTTCTAAACGACTATCAATACTTGTAAGTCTATTATTTATTAAGTAGGAATCATCGTCAAAAATAATGAACCTCGGTTCCGAAGTAAGATACATGTTATAATATTAAATATAATATTTTATACTAAGATTAATTAATTATTAGTTTATGGTTGGGATCTGTTATTAATAAACTTGAGATACGGTACCTTCTAAGTATTATTTAAAAATTTTGTCTGGAAAATTTTTCGACATGACTAACCTTTACTGCCAGAAGTTACAAAAATTAATTATTACCGCATTATTATAAACAACATTGAGCAAGTTCAAGATATGTTTATTGTTTCGCTTAAACATGAAAATTTCAAAATTTATCTGCGCATGAAAGTTGAGCCGAAAATAATTTTTGTATATATTTATGATTAAAGCTAAACACAATTTCGTTGGTTCCATTTATATATCTCTAGTAGTTTTAAAGTTAAAGAGTGGAAAACAAAGCAAAACGTACTTTATTTGTAACCTACATTTTATTACTGAAACTAAAATAAGGACAAAATCGGTTTTGATATAAGTAACTTGAAAACTAAGAATTTATAAAGCTATTTTAAGTAACCTTTAGAGTTAATGTATAGTAAAGCCGACATTTAAACAGTGTTTGAATGTTTTTTCAGTTACAAATAAAAACCTGTATTCTAAAATGAGAAGTGTTGGTTAGAACTCAAAGTATTAAAACATGTCTGGTGAAGAAATCGTAGCTATTTCAAAGTTGTATCGTGTACTAGTGAGGATTTTAATATTCACGTTTAACGTACAAGATGATTCACAAATATATCTGAACATTGTGCCTCCTCCCTTTTATAGCAGGCGGACTAAAATTACTGTTAAATGATTATAATGTGGCACTTACAGCTGTGTTTCATAGATAAATCACCTCCAAAGCTTTGTTCACATCTGTGATAAGGAAGTAACATACCACCTCGTTGAATACTCTGGACAATGCTACACCATCATTCACCTTAATTTCAAAGGATGGTGTTAATACTTAGGGTAAGGTGAAATGTTTAGACATTATAGTTTCTTTAGATAATTTTATTTAAAATGTGTTGTCTAGTCTATATTTGTTTCAAACATTTTTGTATTTAATATATTTTTAGTTCTTATAAAGTTTCCTTTTTGGTATCTGTCTGTTGGTTCAGGACACAAATTATAGGATCAAATAAATAGTGGACTGAGTCAATATAGTTTCCCTAGAACTGGTATCGTTAAAGCTAAAATTGAAAAGCCCGTTCATAGCGTTTTGCAAGCATATTTTTAAAAATTCGCCAAAAATAGTAAATGAACCCCAATCCAAAGGTGTTCCATAGCTTCTTTGTAGAAGAAACTTCAAAGAATTCAAATATGCCACTAAAGATTAGTTTCTTTTGAAATTGTTAAAGTTATTAGCTTAGAAAGCAAAAAATGTTCAGAAACGGAAGGAATAAAAAACAAATTTTTGCCTACATAAAAAATAGTAAAACATTTTTCTAATTTCTTTCAAAATACACAAAAGTTTTATAATTTAGTTCCAAATAGAAATATGTAAAAATATATTTCAATTTCACAATTGTTTATTTCAAAATAAAGGAACGTTTTTACTACATAACCTGCAAATTATGACTAATTTCAAAGTGACTAGGCCTATACATTTTTTACTTCAAACAATTTTTTTATATCAAAAATTCAAGAATTAAATGTAGAACTGAATAGCATTGTATCCAGTTTCAAATAACTTTACATATTGTAATGAAAAATCAAAAATATCAAATCGGCAATTTCACCTAAAACCTTATTTCTTCACTTACCGTTTTATTAGAATACCGTTATAAGCCTAATTTCACTCAAACACAATCTACACTTATTTATTTATAACTAAAACAGAATATAACACTATCTTATAAACTGTAATATCCATAAAATAACACAAAGCAAATGTCATAACTGACACATAACAGGAACTCGATGACGGGACATATAGCATGACATTTAGCATACGGTAGAAGTTTATTGGTACCAACCTATGAAATCTAAATATATTGAATTGGACATAGATAAAAACTGTGAAGTTTTCTTTTTAAAACCATATATTGTACATTTTAGGGATATATTTCGAATAAGACTGGAAGAATCGATTCTAAACAGGCTTGCATGGCCAAATCTATGACCAAGCTTTCACCGTAAATCCTGTAGAACAGCTGTTTTCAAAGTAACATGTGATTTGAAGACACTATTTTAAAGAGAATCATCTGCTGAATTCAATGCTGTTATGATCTTCTTCATAAATGACTTCTGTGAGGAGTTGCAGACCTTTGAAAATGAGATAAAGTCTTGACAGTTTACGGGGTTCATTGACGAGTGAATCACAGCTGATTTGCGTACTAAAATTTTCAAACGGTGATTACGTATGTAAATATACGTTTTACGAAAAAGTTGTAAATACAAAAATTATAGTTTAATTCATTACCTTTCCAACGGTACGATTGTATGATTTTAAGTGGATTAAATTATCGATTATGTAAATATACGCCAATTCTCGCTAAGGTTCGAGTGGGTTGCATTTGCGCCCTAGAGATTGCAGTCAAGACTTCGAGGGTTTATATTGAGTTTGGTATTAAATAAAAGTTAATAAAATAATTAATTTGAAGGTGTGTGGTTTATTATCAAATCTCGGATATTATCCTAAATTTCACACTAAAGAAATATAAATCCATTGTAGAAGGACAACAAATTCATAAACAAACTCATAGTGAAGATTAATTAATTATTGTTTAATGTTTTCCTTTTTTTAAACGAGTTTCACCTTCTAACATTCTTACAGTGATAAAGATTCATACGTTCGTTTAAGTGTATTCCTTCCTGTTTTCGATATAGTAATTTAAATAGTAAAATATAACCCAGATAGGAAGTTTTTTTGTAAAGTTAAATTTATGTATTAGAGTAAAATATTGTTTTCATTTTATCAGTTTATTTTTATTTCTACGGCAAAAGATATGAAGAATTTTATTTATTTATTCAGTTTAAAAATTAGTAGACAAGTCTTACGAATAACAAATTTAAATGTTATTGTAAATCGTGCTACTCTGGCAGACAACAAATTCTTATTGGTGTTAGATCATAGGCCTGTACACAATCTGATTGCTTGATTTTTTTTTAAATATACATTTTTAGCATGTAAAAAATATTTGTATTATAGGCACAGATTTTTTCAGTATACAAACGTTATGTTTTTTGTGTGTTATATAATATACATGCTAAACCGTTCAAGATAAACCAAAATAGTAACGTAATAAAAGTTGGCTATGAAACTGTCTCTGTATTCTCACATTAATAGTTTTCATCATACTACTTTGTCATACTTTGGTAGGAAAATTATTAAAGTAAATTATATTGTCAAATGCGCCGTGTTAGCGATATTTGATGTGTATTTTAATATCATAGTTGGGGAAAATAACATAGATAATTTGTATTAATTATATGTTTTACCTTATTTGAACATATGTGAAACAACAGAGAACTACATGTTATCTTCATTAAAAGTAAGATCATTTCGATTCTCAGAGGTTCCAATTAATTTTTGGGCAAAAATTACTTTAAACAGTATTAGGATGACTTTTCAACTATGAAGCAACAACACAATAAAACTATACAATTTTATACTTTGTAAAGTATGAAAGTGTTACATTTACGTGTTTTAAACAAATAATTTGCGAAGCAATTACTATTATTGAAGAAGAATTCAACCCCCTACTAGTTTATAATATATACCTAAAAACCATGTTTACTACTGATTTAGATAAATGAATTCATAATTTTCTTGAAATGTTTATTGGTGCAGAAGGATGAATATGTTTAGTTTTTTATGTATAGGCTATAAGTAATGCAACAGACAGCCACGAAGTAAGGAGCAAACGAATCAGTTTAACAACATGATTTCAACTAAAGCCTTAGTATTTCCTAAAATCTTATGAAAATAAGTTTTGTCTGAGAAAGCCATGAAGCGTACTTCATTATGTAACGTGAGAATATGGGAATACGTTATTATTTTACTCCTAAATCAAACATCTACCAGGTTATGAGAATTCTATAAAGACAGCGTAGTACTGTATCACCTTAAGCGAAATAAATCCCTAATTCAATTATGCTAATCTAGCTATTTACTCTTTACGCAACACTGAATACCTAAACTGTAATTTCCCAGACAAAAGGAAGCCTGTTGCTATTGAACTTTAATTGTTGTAATTGAATTAATACTTCTTTTTATCAAGACTTACACTGTAATTTGTATGCCATTTGGTTTTATTATTTATTTATGCAAAGGATAAAACATAGTAACATGTTAGTAACAGTAAAACGACCAATATAAACATAACGATCAGCTAGTATTTTATGTAATTTTATTTTAATTAATAGGTTACGTCTGGTTTTTAAGGTTAACGTACATGCAGATTGCAAATTAGAATTTACTAATATAAAAGAAACTAAAATATAATATTTCCCCATCGAAAGTGAAATGGAAGCGAAATTGTTTGACTGAAATATTTAAGTTTATTCGCTATAAAACTGACGTCTTCAAGCTCCGACAATATTGCAGTATGTATCAACCAATTAAAAATGAAGTTTGAAAAAATGTGAATAATAAGGGATTTGTCATAAATATATGTAATTATTGTTAACTTAATGTCTTCTTTTTCGACTTTATGCCTAAATTGCCTAAAGTTATACTTATCAAAAATAAATTTATATTAATATTACTATAGTTATGTTTGTATTTAGAACAATTTTATTAATGTATTTAACAAAACGAGTGGTTTTAGTTGACTATGTTTATTTTCTATTTCACTTCAAAAGAATAATGAAGGCTTCGAAAGAGTCAAATGAAAGCAACAGCACAGTGAGTCACTTATAACGCAGTGAATGTGTTTAAAGTGTGTGCTAACATCATCTCGAGGCAACGTCTCTCCACGCTTCAAGAGTAAAAGAGAATCGCTCCCGTTTTAACTTTCATGATATTCTTTACAAATTTGTGTGTTTGATATAACGTTAAGGTTGATAAAATAGAAGAACACTTCTAGCGTAACTCCTATCCATACAGCTATGGAGACGTGATAACACTCTTACTTCCATTGTTTGTATTTACTGTACACGATCAGTAATACTGTAATTATATGATTATATTTAACGTCATTATCTTTAACAGTATTTTATAATTACTTTTTTATTACTTTTCAACATTATAGAATCATTTGGAACCATAATACTTATTATCAGTATACTTATCTTCACACAAAGAACCGAACCTATTTTTTTCCAAACAAGTTGTCAATGGATATTCGCATAAAAAGCGTGTATCACAATATTGACGGCATAGAGCATAAATTAATTTACAAATATAGGCCTACTATCGATGTAACTTAAGTGAACTAAAGTAATGATTAATATAGTTTTTCTAAATAACTGTATTTACTATAGTTCTAGTTAATATCGTTTATTAAAATGGGACTACGATTAAAATGGGACTACGATTAAAATGTGTGACCTTTTGTTTTGTTTTCCAAAATTTATTTACGTCTTTTAGTAAAATGTTTAGCTACAGTTTTGTAACTTGGTTTCGCGGGATTCCACAGGAAAAGTTTCATTCGTAACAATAAAGTGACGTAGAATTTTCAACTGCATCACTTGAAGTCTCACTTAACCATGTCTTGTTAGTGGGATAGTTCACAGTCTCTTTGGTATACGTATGCTGACTAGACCGTGTTTCACTATGAGTAATGCAGGCATACTGATGGTGCACCTATTTAGTCATTACTAATGACAGTATTAGCACCACAAGCAAATCAGGCAAATTGCTCAGAATTTGGCAATCCATATTCTCGTTTATCGTTATCCATTACCATTATTCATTCCAGTTTTGTCCCCCTTAAACAATCAGTATTAATGTCACTCTGATAAGGTAATGATAGTATTACTGATTGTATAGGGTTTGCTTTAGTGAAAGACATTACTGAGTTTATATATACATACTTTAAGTCTGCTATTGAATGATCAAGTTGTCTCTCTATAAAATTTTATTGTTGCTGTAGAAATTCTATCAACTTGAGAGTTTATTGCAGCAATACAGTTGATATCGTCTAAATAAACAAAGAAATATACTAATCTAACCTATGACTAATTTATGTAGTTAGTGTTGAATTTAAAAAATAGTTTCCGCAAGTTACACTTTCAACTTCAGAGATAATGTGTATAACAGGTTACTGAACTTTTACTCTTTCTATTTACCCTTATTAAATACCATTTAGTAGTCAAGTAATTTTAAAACTAAGTCTTGTAATTATTATATTCATTTATAAATTATTTATAATTTGTTACCATATTTTTTCCAATCATTTTATTCATAATTCAGTTTTTAAGGTTGGAGTTGTTGTATTGGTGTTGGATTAAGTCAGGTCTGTGCAAAATCCCAATAGTTGAAATATTAAGAACTTTTCTTTTAAAAATAACTTTTTTTATCTTTTTGTGAGCTTTTCTAATTAGAATTATAACTGCCTTCGACCTAGATATCTTTTGCCATCACATCTGTCCTATTCCCACCTGGTAATACCTGTCTCCTTTAAGAAGGAGCAGATACTCCCTATTTGATTCTTTAGGATGTTTTCTCACTCTTCTCCTGGAAGACCTAGTGAGCGAAATTTGGCTCTGCCCAAGGCCTCACATTCTTAAAGAATGTGCTCTGAGGTCTCTTCCACCAGTCAAGATTTCCTGCATATGTTATCATCAACAACTCCCATTCTATCTAGATGTTTCCTGAGGTGACAGTGACTTGTAAAAGTCCTACCACCCACCTCATGTTTTATTTCCATGTAATAAAACCTCTTCAGCAATTTTCTTACTTGGCCTGATTACTATCTTAGCACGTCTACTGGTCTCTGTAATCTCTCCACTCTCTGGACATCCCCTCCTGCATCCAGCCTCCAAAAATTGTTCTGGCATGAAAATAGGAAATCCCGAACACTAGTTCCGTACCTAGAAAAATGGACTCAGACCATTTTCCGGCTAGTTCATCTGCCCTCTCATTGCCATCAATTCTAGCATGTCTAAGGGCCCGTATCAATGTGACTTCATTCCTCTGACTTAACTTTGACATCAAAGATAGGCAGTTCCATACCACATTAGATTTAATCTTATACGGCATCAGCGCTTTAATCGCTGCTTGGCAATCAGTGAACATTAAAATGTTCTTACTTTCATATCCCACTCTAAGATTCCCTTTAAGACATTCGGAAATTGCATCCATTTCTGCCTGAAATACAGTAGAATGTTTACCATGGCACAGGAAAATGTATCTCTCAGGTTGTATCCCGTTGATTCCATCCCCGCACCTATTTACGTCTTCGAGCCATCCGTGAACCAGACTATATCCTGCTCGTCATAAAACTTTCTTCCAGACCCCCATTCTTCTCTAGAGAAGATTTTAGACTTAAAAGTATTTTCAATAGAAACCTTTGAAATCATGAGATATGATGGCAAGTTTAAAACTACATAAAAATAACTTCAACAATAACTTTACCCTACTAGCGTAAATGATTGTAGGGTCTACATGAGTAAATTTTATTCAAAAAAGTTAACTCGCAATTTACATATAATATTTATATTTATTCATAAATAATACATAAAACCAGTTGTTTGGAATATTTTGTTTGTAACTAAACTGACTGGAGTGAAAATGTTTCTTTTGTGGGATGACGCGTAATCATATTTAGCACTGGCTCTTGAAGATTAAGTTATAACGACCTTTGACGTTTTGTATTAGTTGCATCAAAATAAGATAAGTTCAATGCAAATCAATCGCTTTTATATTGAACAAACATGTTTATGCAAAAATACATTTACCAGTCGATTAAAATATGCTGTTTGTATTAAGTTACAATTATATTTTTAAATTATTTAATCCTGTTATCAACTATATTCAAAACCTTAAATCACTTTAAGAAATTTTTGTTGCTCGAAGCTTTTTTGTAAAACGTTATATTTTAAAATATTCAAATTCATTGCCACTACAGGATAGAATAATTTAGTCTTCAATTTAAAGTTTGAATTGAAATATTGTCTGATAAAAACTATTTAGATGAATTAATTCATAATTAATCGTTGCAACACTTCAAATCTGCTACTGTCTGTTTCATGTCCTTGTTTTTTTATTTTCAGGTGATTTTCTGCCTAACTTGTAGAAGGAACGTGAGGACTTGAATGAGCTTTATGCTGTCTATACACTATACATGTTTCTGTGTTATCGTTAAGCATTAAGGATATGGCAGTTCTGGTTCAATGGTAGGAATAGCTTTTATTTCTCTATTCCCTTTTTTAAACTCTGATCACAATAAAAATATCTCATTTAATTATATACAAGTGGACCCGCAATACTTGCTTGATTTAATTGTAAGGGTAGTTATCCCATGTCATCCCTTTGACTTAAGTAATCAAATTGCAAACAGTTTTGCAACCTCTTAAAAATAATAATACATAATTTTAGGTTTATAGCTTGTATAAAGTTAGTTTAATTTGTATTTATTTCATATTGCTAGCAACCCAATTTCAACCCTTTAGATAAGGATAAGAACTATCCTATATTTAAAGTTGGAATAAATCAGACATTTTGAAAAAAAAATATATCGGTTGAACAGTTTCAGAGTTCAACGCGGATAACACCGTTTCAACGGAGTTTTATATACAGGTATAGATTAGTATAAGATACTGTTTAGTATTTAAATATACAATTAGGCATATATCAAACTAAAGATAAATATATTATATTTAGTTTCATTCAGATGGTCTGTTTAGTTTTAGATATAATTAAGCCTATGTTTAAACTAATGTAATGTTCATTGGTATGTTAAATGTCAAAGGTATGTTGAATTATTTTGTAACATCCGTGTTAATTAAATTCTAATTCAGGATGTAACAAAGTGGTTGAAATAGAGTTTGTAATTTTAAATGTATATTTATAATTAGTATAAGACACTGTTTGGTATTTAAATATACAATTATATATCAAAATAAAGATAAAAATTTGATCTTTTATCGGCTTTGAGTTTCATTCAGATTGTTTGTTCAGTTTTCAATATAATTGTGTTTAAACTCGTGTATGTTTATGGTTATTTCTGGTGACAAAATAAGTTGTTTATTATTTTTATTTTTTTTAAGGCGAAAATATGATTTGAAAAGTATTAAACAATTCATAGATACGATATATTTTATATAAACAATAATTATTTTAAACAGCATATGTCTAAGTACTGTAAATATATGTAATAACCGATGTTTGAACTTAATTATAATACAGTAAGCATTTTTCGTAGATTTTTGTTTGTGTTTGTTTTTAGTTTGTCAATCTTATATAGGCCTACTAAAAAACTTTTGCAAAACTAATGACAGCGAGCTTGACCGTTCTACTGGACCGATTTACATGCGGGTTGTACCAAAACAAAGGTTAGCGGTCCTATATGTACAGGTTTTATTTGTATTTTGAAAATATTTATGTTGATTTTATCAAAAATGGAAAATAAAATTTTCTTATGGAGATTTAACATGGGATAAAATTACAACTTTGCACTTCTTTGAAGAGTTCACTTGAGGTTTCCGTTGAACAGTTTTACAAGCAGATTGTTTTAAATGAAAGATCGATCATTCTATATTTGCACAATTTACTTACATTTTTGAAATAATTTCATTTAGAATGTAATAAAATAACTTTTTAAAACGTATTTTATCATCACTTTAAGTTTCCTTATCCAGCTGATTATTAAAACACGTGATTGTGCATCCAAGACAATTGTACAATTATTATTGTAGCAAAAGGAATCAGCTGGCTTAGAAAATCATTAGTGGCCAGTATCTTTCAACGAACAAATTCACATGATCAAGTTGGACGTTAAACACATAGTGCCTAATAGCTGAAATACCAATAGATAAGCAACATTATGAAAAACTAAAAAAACAACAATTGAAAGATGAAACTTATATCATTCAAAGATGTGCACAAGAACATAAAGCATGTGTGTATGTTGCCGTTAAGGCAGGTAAAATAAATTAAACATAATTTTAGGTTAGGCCTAGACAGAAAAAACAACTTCTTGAATGTATTTACATTCATTACCATAGCAACCAATTGATTAAAATACCGGTAACAGCTAAAACAGTTGATTCGTATGTCCAGCTTTAAGTACAAAATAATATTTTAAGTTAGGCCTAGGCTTAACCAACACGTGTTCCACCCCACACAAAACAATAAAACTTGCTTTAAGGAATTTAAAAATAAGAAAACACTATGTTACATCCTAATTAAAAATAAATAAGACATATTATAGTAGGCCTATTTATTAATAATATACGGTAATTGATAGTAACATTTTGGTAAGGGTTTTAATTAAGTGTAGTCCTACACCTGAGCCTTACTGGTTCTTTTAACTTTTATTATAACTGTTGCTATAAAATATACGAAATAATTTGATTTGAAAATTTAACATTGTTTATCATCTCAGTTTTGAGGTTATTAATAATCCTACACATTTATTATAAACTAGATGAGACCCCTGCGTGCTCCGCACGCCAACCCCCAATGGAACCTTCTAAAAACATATTTTATGTTTTATTTATAATAAAGGTGTAGTATTAATAATAAGATGGTAAAAACTAAGATTAAAAAATAAGATTAATAAACCTTAAAACTAAGATGGTAAATATTGTTTAATGTTCGAACCAAATTATTTCTCATTATTTTATTACAGCAGTTATTAATGTTTAAAAGAACCAGCAAGGCTCAGGTCTACACTTTAAAATCCTAACCTAAAAGCTAGAAATACAAAAATAGTTGCTTCAAATTTTGAAATCAGCTGTTAATGGAAATATTATTTGAAGCAAACAGCTATATTATCTGTTATTTTACTCAATTGGTTGCTATGGTAATAAATGTAAATACATGTGTTGGTTTATCATTATATGCCTATCCTAAGATTTTTTTACGACTAAATTTACAAATATTAAAATAAAAAAGGTTTTTATTGAAATGAATTACAGCCTATGTTACTCAGGGATATTGTAGCTTTTTATTAGTAAAACAAATTTTTCAATCGGTTCAGTAGTGCCAGAGATTACCCCCTACATACAAACAAACTTTACCTCTTTATAATATTAAGTATAGATAAAACATAACTTATCTTTTTAGAAGGTTCCATCGGGAGTTGGCGTGCAGAGCACGCAGGGGTCTCCCCTAGTCTAATCTAAAAAAGCTTTTGGTTTTTGAAGAATAATAAACTGATTATAAACGTGCTAAGTAAAGTTGTTATGGTAATGAATGTAAACAAACATATGTTTTTTTATCCGAAACTGTTTTTTTAAACAAACTACCATGCTTTTTATCCGAACAGCTGTGTTTGTGAGTTATGGTCTTGAGTTTATGGAAAAAAGGATGTTCAGTTTTTCCAGTGGTTGAACATTTTTCGGGAAACTTTTCAAATTTTTCTTTCCATAAAACCTAATTTGGACTATTACGAACATTTTAAAACAAAAAATATCCAAATTGGTCCAGCCGTTCTCAAGTGACCAACGAACAGCATTTCATTTTTATTATATAGATTTTACATTTGAATCAACCGTTTTATCTGTTCATTATTTTATTGGTTGCAATGGTAATGAATGTAAAAGCATTCAAATAAATGAATGTATTGGTTCATCGGTGTAGGCCTAACCTAAAATTATTTTCTGTGTTTAATTTTGTTTATGTATTTTTCCTATATTTTAATATGTATTCTGCTATTCAGGGCGAAGAATATCCAACAAATCAAAGATTATAAAAATAAAATTAGTTCAGCCGTTCTTGAGTTAGAAGTGGTCTAACAAACCCGATTTTGTTAAATAGGTATGTGTTATATATATATATATATAGATATACATACCCGTTCCTATACTAAATTGATAAGCACAGATTTTTTATTAATCGTTAAGCCTCAAGACAGACCACTCTAAATATTAGTATATTACGATCATGTATAAATCCTGACCATACCTTTAACAGGGGATCACGGTGCGACTATGTTGAACTCTTATATGATCTGTTTTCTCACCCCTTAAGTTGCGCTCGCAGTAGTCCCGTGGGGTTGTCTGGAGCCGTCCTAGAGTTTCCGTGTCCTAGAAAATGCTTTGTCGTCCAGCAGTCGATCCCTGTCGCTGTGCAGAGAACCTGCGAGACACGTCAGTCTCTCTATTGACACTTGGCCGGTTTCTAGATCAGGGGTAAGTCTGTAAAATACACTACGCTCGATTGCCGTATTGACCTACTAGGTGGGTTTTTGCCAGCGTCAGGTATTTTCACAGTTTTTGAAGTATGTCGCAACAACCTTCTAAATTTCTGTTGTCGGTCTTGTGACTTACCGATTTTACGTTAAATATTTCTTAACGAATGACTATATTATTATTAATATTGTAACTAATCAATATATTTATACAAAACGAATCCTAACAACTATTAATATTTTCTTATTTTTCTCTAAACCTCATGCTCACTTTATACTAGTGCATAATATATAGATAGTATGTTTGCAGTTTCACATACTTTCAAGTTATATTAAGATATATTAGTGTCACACGTTAGTGGATATTTTTCTTGTAATTTAATAAAGTTTAGTAGAAACACATGCAACAAAGTTGATTTTTGGTGAATATTTAATTGCATTTGTGTTTCACAACCAGTGATAAAACATATTTTAAAGCGATAAAGTAACTAATGTTATATAATAATATTGCATAATTAAGGTCACGTGATTTGCTCTTTCCAGTTAAGATACACGCAGAGGTAAATTACAATGTTTCACAAAGCCATTCGAATAAAAGTCGTTATAATTAAAGTTATCATCAACACGCTACACTTTCAAATGGAGTTAGTATGTAATTATTAAGTATGGACAATAATAGTTTTAGTTGCATGTATGGCTTAGTAATATAATCGAGATTTAAGTTGTTAGTCAAATTAGATTTTGACATAACTTGAAAAAAATTATTGAGGCTATTCGTCACCATAAATTTGTTAATAATAGTTTAGTGCTTCTTTTATAACCGATGTAATTATCAATAATTAATTGTAACAAATTTCTACAATTTAGTAATCCACAATTCAGACTAGTTATGTATTATTACTATTATAAAACTTTAAGTAAGTAACTTTAGGAATATTATCATACTTAGCTTCGGAATATTTGTTTCGAATGCCAAACAAATTGTTGTGAATAACTGTGAAACGAGGATTTTAAACTAGAATTCTTATCTAAAAAATAGTATAGATGTTGAATGAGTACCTACTGTGGTGAATATAAACAATTAGAAACACTGAAGCCCCAACTACAAGTTCGGAAAACAAGTTCCGAACTTGTGGTTGTTGCTTCAGTGTTTCTAATTGTAATAAAATAGTATATTGTGATTTTTGTAAATGGAATGTATTTTCTTCATTTTTTTCAATAAAATAAAAGTGCTAACATAATGATTTACATTTCTCAAAGGTAACTGTTTGTTTTAAATATGATAGTAAAGGCAACCTATGATAGAAATCAGTGTTTCTTTCGAAAGTTATCTATTTTACCCCTTCATCATGACGTATGTGACGTCACTAAGGAAATTCAGCACTAGTAATAATTTTAACCATTCTTCAATGTTGTAACCTTACTGGATTGTTAATATTAATATTATAATTACCTTATGGCGATTCTGTCAAACAATCCTTGGTTGATGTGGTTAGTAGGGTATATCTTTCCACTTACATGACGCGTTTCGACTCTTTATTCAGTCATTATCAAATTCACACACGAATACACTTACAAACACTTAAACAACACAATTACAACACATTTTAAAACTTTTCAACATAAACACGGTCGACATATATTATCGGTGACCGTTCTCGAATGTCTTCGATCGTCAACTGAGGTACATTGTCAATACATTAACATTGTGATAAAAAACAAATCGAAGTCCGCACAGCAAACCAAATCCGTAGCTGAGAAAAAATGGTTATCGAATGAAATTAAATGGTTATATGGCGAAAAAGAACGAACTAATCTCGTTCTTTATAAAACCCATTTAGAGTTAACCACAATTTTACATCACGTGGAGTTGCAAGCCTTGCTTCATAAAATAGACATTATAATATTACCCCACACACTACGTAAGAAGAAGTCGATCGATAAGAAACTTAATTATTTGCTGTTCAACAAGAAACAACAATCAGATAAGTACAAGCCTAACCATAATTTCCAACCTCGTATCTTAAGGCCACGCTCCCCCTAACGGCAATTTCGTAGGCGACGCCAGCG
>JAGFPH010003315.1:142466-156285 GCA_018207615.1 Philaenus spumarius | reverse complement strand
CATGTTATATTACATTTTTTGTTTCTTTTGACATGCTGAATAACGTGCCAAAGTTTGTTCATATGGTCGCAGGACACCCTGTATATATGTCACTTATATATGCTAGTTTTGAAGAATTAAAGCAAACCGCTAGCAATTTTAATTTTGAACGTGTATTTTAAATAGAACTTTTCTTTGTTCTCCTTGTAAATAGAGGCATTTTTTCTCAAACTTGAGGGAATCACCTTGTTGATCAATTTGTAGGCGGTAAATGCAGTTTTGTTGTTTTGTTACTTACCAGCACAAGTTCATTTTCAAAACTGTAGCAGTTTTTGTAAGCTTTTGTACTGGAATCGCAGACAATAACGACACAAGGACACCAAGCTAAACCACTTTTTTCTGATTGCTTGGGCCATGACACGTAAGACAAATAGCATTGGTTGATTTGTTACTTCTTCACCGTCCGTATGACCATGATGCCTCTGATTGGCCGGATCATCGTTGTACACATCAGATGCAAACTACCGGGAACTATGGTGACGAAACAATTTAACGTAACTTTTATTTCAGACTAGCCGGCTTCGCTCGCAGTTGTGATTAAATAAATAGAAGGACTGTCGGGTAAATATTGTGAATTACCATTACACGCAATTAAATAAAACTATTTTAGATCCGAGTTCCATGGCTAGTGATGTAAAACGCTCGGGCGTTTAAATGTCGGGGCAAATGCCCAGGGCATATGCCCAAATAAACGCCCAAAATCCATAAGCGCCCGGGCATTTA
The DNA here is from genome assembly GCA_018207615.1 of Philaenus spumarius. NCBI lineage: Eukaryota > Metazoa > Arthropoda > Insecta > Hemiptera > Aphrophoridae > Philaenus > Philaenus spumarius. The sequence goes on along the minus strand of JAGFPH010003315.1, from coordinate 155,523 downwards.
TCCAGTTAAAGGCTAATAAACCTAATTAATGGAAATTAATTTGAAGACCACTCTTCTAAATAACTTTTTAAACCTCTTATTATACATATTTTCATAAAAGCCTATATTAAAATAAATAATATAATTAATATAATTTGAGGTGAGAGTACACATATGCAAAATATACTGTCTTAATTGTATCCGGATTGGAAATACGTGAAATAGTACGTAGTGCAAAACAAGCTGAGCCAAGTTTATTTGATATGAAGGTAATATGTGATTTCCAGTTTATGTTTTCATCAATTACCACTCCCAGAAATTTGGACGAGCCTGTACTTGGTTCTAAATGATTAATTGAAATTTTGTCTTTTAATTGTTTACAACTGAACTGCATTATCCGAGTTTTATTTTTATTAAGTTTTAGACCATTTGATAAAAACCAATTTTCTGCCACAATCAGTGATGATGAAGTAACGGACTTTTCTAGATTAATACTATTCTTCCCAAAAACCGTTAAAGATGTGTCATCAGCAAACAGGACAGCTTTTGCTTCCCCAATATTATAAGGCAGGTCATTTATGTAGACCAAAAACAGTAAAGGACCCAATATTGATCCCTGGGCCACACCTCGAGAATTTATTTCCCAAGAAGAGCAGTGCAATCCGTAAGAGTTTGTATAGACTACTCTTTGCTTTCTACATGTTACGTATGACCGCAACCAATCATTTGCCTTTCCACGAATACCATAATAGTTTAGCTTATAAAGGAGAACTGTATGGTCGACACAATCAAACGCCTTTGAGAGGTCACACATTAGAGATGCTACATGCATGTTCTTATCCAGCAAGCGAGTTACAGCATCTAGTATATTATATATAGCAGATTCTGTAGAGAGGCCTTTCCGGAATCCAAACTGGCTCTCTGTTAAAACATTAAATTTATAAAAAAATTTCAAAATTCTGCTCAGAACTACTCTTTTAAAAAATTTAGACAAAACAGGTATCAGTGCTATAGGACGGTAATTTGTAATGTTGGATTCATCTCCTTTTTTAAAGAGGGGTTTTATTAGGGAATATTTAAGTTTATCCGGAAAACTACCATTCTCAAAAGTCTGTTGTTTGTCAACTTATCTCTTGATAATAACCCCCTCCCTTAAAATGTTAATTTTAAGAACACAACTAAGCACTGAAGGCAGTTAAAAATTAAAAACATGAACTACAATAATTAAAACATGAAATATAATAGTTAAAACTGCCTTAAACTAAATTTTTTATAAACGCCCAGTTTTTGGGCGCTAAAAATCGCTTTGGGCAAATGCCCGGGCATATGCCCATTTTTAAATGACCAGCCCACTGGGCATATGCCCGGCCCACATCACTATCCATGGCCCAAAAAACGTACCGAGTTTCGCCCAAATCGATCTATGTATCCCTTATAGTAGGCCTATGTAAATATTACAGATACCAGCTCGTATCCTGGCACTTAGCAAACCGTTACTAACCTGACTAAAAACATCAGTACTCCCGGCGGGTAGATAAACCAGTTCCAATATTATGCTTTTCAATTTATATCCGAGGTATTTTTTAACTTATTATTAATTTTAATTACCTTCCCATGTTACTAAAGCTTATTATAAATTGATCCACTAGTTATTTGAAGGACGAGTCACATTAGAAAGCGGTGTGGGAAAATGTTTTTTGTCTCTACTTACGCCCCTTCCCCACACCCCCGACCCATCGCACCAAGCCAAGGCCAAGAGCCAGGATTCACGTCGAGATCTGTAGCTATGCACCAATGAATGCTAAAATCCCGTTTTTCACCAGTTTGTTACTCATAACTCCCGAACCGATATAAAAATTACAAATCATGGTTTGAGGAGTATTTAACATCTATAAGTTCATTAACTTTATTGTGTACTGTTTTGATATCAATTTAACGGTTTAACCCAGCATTTACAGTAAATATATTGTCAAAGTGTTAATCTTTTGATAAAAGTCAGTTGTTTTATTTATAAACGTCCGTTTGCAAAACCTATAATTTTGTACATAATTTAAATTTTGGTTCTATTTTTTTAAATACGAACCCTAAATATTTCCGGCATAAAAAGTAGCCTAGGTTAATCTCGGAAAAGTCCTCTACGTGCAAATTTAAGTTTCGTCAAAATTGGTACTACCACTTTGGAAATTAGCCCGGAGAAACAAACTGACAGACAGAAAGACCAAAAATAAAAAAAAAACATGTTTAGGTTTGGGTAAGTTGTGAATAACAAAATGAGCTTAGAAAAACGGATTCATTTCGAAATCATAGACAGACACTTCAATTTTATTTATATGTATAGTTTGAAAGTTTTACATACAATAAACGGAAATAATGTAGAATTATACACACAATAAAGACCTGTATATATGATTTAGTTTCGTAAGTAGTAAGTACATAGATATAGCCACGTATTTTAGACAAACGTACAAAAAGATGTGGGTGACTTATCTCATTGAGGATTTAGGTTTCAGATTGGCCGGCCAATCTAGGTAAACTGATTTTATTTTTAACTTTGTTGGCCTACATTCAACATCCTTTCAAGTAGGGTAATTAAATTAATTAATATTTTTGTTTAAGGTAAACTTTGAATAAATGTAATAACTTCTAACGGGATATATTTAGTTAATTTATTATTTTTAAATATTTAACTTTATGGTGTAATCAGTGAATTCAGGTGGGTCTTTAGGTCTCCAACGGTGTTATTGTTTTGATAAACTGATGGACCTAGTCAGTATATTGTACGAACCAACCCAGCTATGTGTATATTAATACTTATGTATTGTCATAGCAACTGGAACTAAATGTTTAAAAACATAATGCTACCGTGTGGCGGTTTCTCTTTATTTGTTTTCTACAATTACTATATGTTTTTTTAATACAAAATGTAATAAAAAAAGGTCAAAAAACCCCTATATGCAAATTTTCATCCAAATCGTTAGAGCCGTTAGCGAGATCCCCGAAATAAATTTGTATACAAATACACAAGAATTGCTCGTTCAATAAGATTAGATACTTAGTGACTTAAAAGGTGGATAAAAGAAGTTCAGAGTTTACAAAGGCGAAAAGAGCTACTTAGGGCATTTTTGCAGACATAAGACCTAGCGCATTCGATTCCTGACGTCAAAAACCTCTATATTCAAATTTTCATCTAAATCGTTAGAGCCGTTAGCGAGATTCCCGTAATAAGTTTATATGCAAATACACAAGAATTGCTCGTTTAATTAGATAAGATAAACGTAATAAAGCTAGCGAAGTCTAATCAAAAAGCATATTGTAGCCAAGATATTACTTTATACGGTCCGCTGGGGATTCATTAGAACTAGTTATTTGTCAGACTTGAACGAAAGAAATAGCGGTGCAGTTTTAATTCTTAGAAAGCTACTTACTCATTACTTAAAAGCTACTTTAACAATGCGAAATTAATCTACGAAATAAGTTAAGAGTGTGCAATACCACTCGAGTAAAAGCATCGAATTCAGTGAGTGGGGCTAACCTTGTGGGCCTATGATATTACATTGGCAAAGTGCTGGAGTGCGACTAGAATACATCGCTTGTATACACTTTCGTTTTTACTAATGCCGGTCTTATTTTTAGTTTCCGTCATTAAATGTGTAGAAAGCTCTAATGTATAGTTAGTAGGTAACAAAATTCGCCAGAATGTTGTAGTGACTCGACTGAACATCATGTTTTTGTCTTCTTTATAAGCAAATATCTTTAATAAAAATTTATAATTTACAATTTGTGCCACCTACGAATTATAGTTTAGATTGGGGTCCACTAATATTTAATAAAATTTATAATTTACAACTTGTGCCACCTACGAATTATAATTTCGATGTTCATGAACGATTTCCTGCAAATTACAAAAGATTACCTTCAAAATTAGATGAAAGATAAGTTATATTGAAGAGGACTGTGTGGGACTGCTTCGTCCTGGTAATTGCACACTCTTCAAAACCAACAATTAATTGTTTTAATGCTTTATGCAACATTCTCGTAGTTTTGTATTGATTAGTAGCTTATGTTATAAGTTTTAATCTTTGTCTATTGTTTTCAATTCTTTTTGTTTACTTCGTTCTTCTGAAGAAACTGCTTTCGTACAATTAAAAGTTTTACTGGAACACCTGGACAAAATTTTGTTAAGTTTGGAAGAAATTTAAAAAATATATCGGATTTTTTCAAAATTAATGGAAAAAGAACCAGTAAATTTTTGCTATACTCGAGACGAATTAAAAAATATAAAATTTGGTAAAGCAGTATTTCAAACTGGTTTAATAGGTCTAGTGGCCGGCCGCACACTGAGAGAGCATTCTGCTCAAAGCAAGTGCTCTACAGCAAAATGTTTTACTGAAAACTAGCCCTCCATGCATCCAAATGGGACGCAGCACACTGACATAACAAATGCTGCACAACGCTCTACAGCACCATAGAGCGCTCGAAGCAGTGCCGGACGCCTAGTTCCCGATTGAACACGATGCAACAAAACGCTCAGAGCAAATCGACCTGCGCATGCGCGAGCCTTTCTCACACATATTTGTGTAAATTCTTAGTCCAAATCGTCTCCGGGTATGCCTATTTCAGGGAAAAAAATATAGAAGTTTTTTTCTCACTCGTTCTGTATGCTTTTTGGGGTGCTGAATCCGAATTTCAACTTTGCTACTTCCCACGGATATGGCTTCACAACGAAAATCGCAAAAAAAAACTCAACATTTTCGACTTTTTTTAAAGTGTTTTGCCAAAAAGTCATAAGACTATGCACTTTTCGAGGTAGACTATTCTATACAAAATTAAAGTACATTAAATTTCGTACAAAAAGCACCCCTCAGAAGTATTTTATGTTTGAACAGTTTGGCCGCTAAAAAAAGGCAAATAAATTTCCTACTCTGTGGAAAACCCAGTTTTTTGTTAGTTTTTCGCTTGCAACTTAAAAACTATGCCTGTAATTACAAAAATGCTTGCATTCTGCTAAATTCTGCTAAACTTTTTATATAAGTATTTTGTGTCTGAATAAACAAACGTATTGGACAAAATATTTAATTAATTATGATAATTTAATTAATTAGTAGTTATAAAGCCCAAATAAATAGTTCTTAATAAGTAAATAGTTATAATATAGGTCTCTACTGAGTTTTGGGTTTTAAGGAATCTTGACTTAGCGGTTTCGCGTAATATGACATACAATTTCAACGCGCTATAGCGTCTACACGATTTGACCAAAATAAGTGATTAAGGTGTGCCATTTGTAGAGGAATTAATGCAGTTTCTGCAGAATACAAGATTTTTTGTAGTTACAAGCGAAAAACTAACAAAAAGCTGGGTTTTCCACAAAGTAGGAAATTTTGGATTTTGGTCCTTTTTCAGCGTGCTCTAGTGGCCAAATCGTTCAACCAAAATATACATTTACAGTGTGCTGTTTTTAGGAAAGTTAATATACTTTAATTTTGTATAGAACAGCCTTCCTAGGAAAGTGCAAAGTTTTATGACGTTTTGGCAAAAAACCTTTAAAAAGTCGACATTTTTTTAGGTTTTTTGCTATTTTCATTGTGAAACCATATCCGTGGGAAGTAGCAAAGTTGAAATTCGGATTGAGCACCCCAAAAAACATATAGAACGAGTGAGAAAAAAACTGCTATATTTGTTCATGAAAAAAACACCATTTGACTGGACTAACTGACTTCGATACAAGGTTGAATGATACCGCTAGATGCTCAATGTTCGCCAGCACACCACATACGTCCGCACACTGAGAGAGCAATAACGCAAAATGCTCTAAGCAAAATGTCCAAAGCAATTGCGGACTGTACAACAAAATGCTGCCTCAGTGTGCGGCCAGTCAAGAATAATGTTGGCATAATTTTAACAGGGATATATGTTTGAATTGTGATATAGTAGGCCTTTTTTGTTGTTTGTGTTTGACATTACGTAACCAATCAAAGTTCTGGAAAATAACATACAACTTACTTATCTATACTAATATTATAAAGCGGTAAAGTTTGTTTGTTTGTTTGTTTGTTTGTTTGTTTGTATGTAGAGGGGGTAATCTCTGGCGCTACTGAACCGATTGAAAAAATAGTATTACTAATAAAAAGCTACACTATCCCTGAGTAACATAGGCTATAATTCATTTCGGTAAAAACCTTTTTTTATTTTAATATTTGTAAATTTAGTCTGAAAAAATCTTAGGTTAGGCCTGGAATGATAAACCAACACATGTATTTACATTTATTACCATAGCAACCAATTGAATAAAATAACAGATAATATAGATGTTTGCTTCAATATTTCCAATAACAGCTGATTTCAAAATTTGAAGCAATTATTTTTGTATTTCTAGCTTTTAGGTTAGGGTTTTAAAGTTTAGACCTGAGCTTTGCTGGTTCTTTTAACTATTATTAACTGCTGTTATACAATATAAGAAATAATTTGGTTTGAACATTTAACATTATTTACCATCTTAGTTTTTAGGTAATTATTAATATTACACCTTTATTATAATTAAAACATAACATATGTTTTTATAAAGTTCCGTTGGGGGTTGGCGTGCGGAGCACGCAGGGGTCTCCCCTAGTTCCTAATATTAACAAAATAATAACCTGCTTTAATGCTATGATAACAGTATCATTTTCCATAACTTTGATTTCCATTGCTTTGAAACGAAGCAAGATAATAAGCTCTAGTTTGCGCCATTTTGTTTCTCTTTTAATAAGCTTTTTAATGGTGTATTACACCTACCTTTATATTTGAAATGTTTAATCCCCCTACAGCTCAAGCCTGTTATGCAAAGCAAGGTATATATAAAATTTTGTTAACTTATTTTCAATAACAAAAATAATAAATTGGGTTAAAGGGACTTTATGAAAACTCAGTATACAGTTTTCATGTAAATCAGTGCTAACAATAAAATTGATTGCATGACTATAGACTACGTCAATCAGCTGTTCAAGCTCTACTAGTTCTATAAACTTAACAGCTGATTCAACAGATGGTATACGTAGGTTTCTATGAGTCAAGACTGAGGTTTGTATGAAAGCACTGTGTACAGAATTGATCGTCTTCGTGTAAAGACAATAGCGTGCAAAGAGAGTTATTAGCTACATCTGAGTGTGGGCACAGTCTTGTAGGAATGTTAGGTGAAGGTCGTGCGAAGGTCATGTTTACCATTACACTATGGCGGCCTTACTTTCATAGATTTAACAACTCGGCTTATTGACGGTCAATTATATCCAGTTGGCACTTTTAAAGTCGCACTTTCTTGGCAGTTTAACGTAACCTTGAGCGGTGTTTTGTATTATTTTCTAAATAAATTCAAAAACTTCGAAATCAGGAGCAACATTTTTATTTATTTTTCTGGGTGACTGATTATTTTACACGTTGTGTAGCCTATATGTATTTTAATTATCATTAGTAAATTCGACGACTATCTGTTATTATTGCTTTCACAAAAATTAATATAACAGTGAAATGCCTATATTACTAGCGAATTTCCATAAAACGATGAGCTTTTGTATGACTCTTATTGTGAGACCTAAAGTCGGGAGCAGTCAAATGAGCACCAATCATGGTCCCAAGAGCACGTTTTAAGATGTCACTAAACATTGTATATTACATGTGTTCGCACTCTAACGGCCGCATTTTACGTCCAATTTGGTCCAAATTTTGTAAACACGTTGGTTTTAGACGAGTTCATTACCAACTAAATCAAACAACGGAAGCACGTTTATGACCAGAAGTTAATTGGTTTGGGGTTTTATGTAAAACAATATATTTAGATTTTACACAACCTATAGCTCGCCCGGTTACCTCAAAATCGATCAAAACTTAAAATACCATTAAATTACTTGGTTCAAATCCACGAGGGGAATTTTACCGTGGGGAAGCTTTTGTTACGAGGCCTACAGCCGGAATGCAAACTCTGTACTCTGCGAGCGAAGCGAAGCAGTCCCACATCCTGGACCGCATGATTGAGGTGCAAACTCGTAAAGCGCAGTCGATAATCCGGGACCGCGGAAAGAAGCGGCCCCGTGAGCCGGGGTTTTCTTCTGAGACCCCCCCCCCCTCTACTAATATATTTCGTACACGCAGGGAGCTATTCAACGTCTTCGTGAGTGGACCAATTTCCCAAATGGTTGGTCGAAACTCTAAAACATATAAACTTAATTTTGGAAATTTGTTCAACTCATGTCAGCGATTCAGCAAATAATATGACACTTGTTCGTTTTTAAGCACGACCAAGCCTTTTAGGGTCTGCTGTAGTGGCGGTCATCTTGGATTTTTATCCCATAAGAGCAATGTTAAATTTCAAACCATTTATTTCGTTTACTTTTTATCATAAAATTGTTTGCAAGGTCTCATTTTAAGCACAGTCACAATACGCATGCGTCTTGCAATTAACATTTTTTAAAAATGCTTTTGCTTTGTTATGTAATTGACATGTTGTAAGTACAAAGTTTGAATTTTTTCCTAACACAATACAAAATTAATAGTGAAAAATAATTTGCAAGCCGGATCCGACATTTTATAAGGAATATTCAGTTTTGTTTTCAACACCCAATTACAAAAGATAGACTTATAAAATGGTTTGAAATGTCAAAGCGTTCAGCTGCAAGAAATTGCACTGTTTAGATAGGGATACAGTGAGAAGCGGTTGCGTTTCCTGTTGCTTTCTCGTTTACTGGAGCAGACTCAAAGTTATGCCGCAAGGCTTGAGGGTATAATATCGTGCCTTGTCTTCCCGGCGAAATGTCTTCCATAAGGAAATCTTTTATCTCAACTTCATCAAGCGTTAAACAAAGAAATTTTTAATAAAGACTCAGCTAAATAATTGCATAGAGTGAAAGTTTAGTTGCCTCCTTATCTAAACACTGCTCTTTGACTTCTATTACAGTAAACTTAAAAGCATATACTTATTTCTTTATCAGTGTTATATACATGCTGATAGCTGCTAATATTGTAGTCAGTATTCCAACATCCGGTGAAATGTTAATATTTAGATAAACAAATATAATACAGAGCGTCTCCCAATCATTGTACCAAACTTTACCACGTTATTCAGCAGGTCAAAACTATGTGTCCTGTCCTTAGTTCAGAAGTAGGCTGTCTTTATGCGTGTTTTTGAAAAACAACGTTATCTCATGAACGGTTTAAGATAAATTCATGGAACTCGGGATGAAAGTTTATCACATTGGTGCACACGAAAGCGCATCATTTAATTTTGCTGCAATAGACTGTACAATCATGTTTATGTAATTTTGTAATTTTAAGATTTCGGTTTCAAATGGGGCAAGATAAAAATAATGTTATTAAATTTCGGACTAAACCAATATAATCAACGATTTATATTCTTGACAGTTTTTACTTCTGTCGGCAGTTCCACGACTGCTTTAATTCTTTTTTGTTTTTCTTTTTTTAGACTACAACCCTATTGATACCTAGTTCTGGAGATCTACTAGGCCGATTTTCGTGAGGTTTGTTTTAAATTAAAGACAGTTTTTGTAATTTGAACACAAAAATTATGAAATACAATTTTTACTTAATCGGTATATTTACATGGGAACTTTTATGGTTTTTCGTTTAGGTTAAACCCCTATTGATACCTAATTCTGGAGATCTACCGGCCGGTTTTCACAGGTTTTTAGAAAATTTTTGAGAAAGGCTTACTTTATTGCAATTTTAATACATGTTGTTAGCTACATATTAAAGTTGACTTAGACATACTGTAAGTATCGCAGCTTGCTGGATTGTATATTATGAATAATATGTATTAGGTTAAATACCTTGTATATACTCCGTCAAACAATCCAAATTGGTTTCCAGATGGATAACCAGTTTCGACGGCTATGGCGCCATCTTCAAATCCATATTCAAAATGAAGTTGTTTAGCCTGCTAAGTCTTCGTCTTCTCATTGGCACATTAAACTTAGTTAAATAGTTAAAAGATAAATGGTATAATAAATTAGATTAAAACACACTACTAAGGTCTCTTTCACACGATACGACTTCTCGACGTGTGCCGTGGACGGCGCGGTGCCGTGCATTCCTGAGCAAGCGCCGTGAATGACACGGCGTGCGTCGTGGACGGCACGACTTCTCTACGGCGTGAATTTATTTAGCCTAGTTGTGTGAGATGGTTGATCAAGAGAAGATGCTATGTCTATAAATTGGTATAAGACATTAATTTTCTTATAGTATGTTTATACATGTATTATTTACATTTAGTATACATTTTATTAAAAATAGTTAAATATGTTTAGAGAAAATGGGGTTTTACTGAACACGCGTTTTCAACATCTAAAAAGTGTAGGCCTATATGTCTTCGGTAAAAATTACATTTTTTTAAATATACAATTGGTTTTAATAAAAGTTATAATACATATTATAAACAATATATGTATAAACATACTATACAAAAATGGGGTTCCTATTAAAATTTTTAGACGGTTTAACGATGAGGCCTAACATAAGTTACAAATAAAGTTTACGGTGTCGTATTTGATATGTGACGGGCTCGTATAGGATAAACCAAGGACCGCATATGAGTTAATTAGTAGGGTTGAGATTGTTTAAATACATTTTTTAAGTGAAATACAATAAAATAAGATTAAAATAGTATAATTCACAATAAACAAGTATTGACTGAATTTTTTAGATAAGTTTTGGATCGTTTTGGTTATAGGAATACAAAACAGAAGCTTCAATTAAAATATATAGGCCTACCAAATATAACGTATCCTTGTATTACTATCAACTATCGTTTTCTTTAACTTTTATGTTATCTTTAGTTGCAAGTTTACTTGTGCAATTTTTAAGTAAAATAACTAACCGTAAATGTTTTTGTCGGCATCAGACATTTCTCCAAAAATTTCAAATTCAAACGAGTGCAGATTTCACGCCATGCAGCACTAGTTTCTGTTTTTGATTTATAAATTTCAAGAGTTTTATCCCACAGAACAGGTCTTTCTTCGATTGGTGTTATAAAAACATCTACATCAAGAACTTCAGAAAGTGACTTTTGATGCACTTATTAAACACTTTTAGCACACAAGAAGAAAGAAGCAAGTGCTGTGGTTTGGTTAAGTAACTTTACGCATGCGTAACAGCCAAGTCAAGCTGAGTCGAGTCGACCTGTCTGAACATGCTCAATGCAGGCAATAGTAATCAACGCGTCGTGGACGGCGCGGCGTCGTGTCGTGGTTTGAATAACGCCGTGATGTTCACGGCCGCCTGGCACGGCGCAAAGTCGTGAACGATTTGTGTGAAGAGATTAATTTATTTACATAGTAATCAAAGTTCACAACGCCGTGCCGTCCACGGCGCACGGCGAGAAGTCGTATCATGTGAAAGAGGCCTAACACATTACGATACCACGAATAGTTTTTCACTTAAACACGAACCGATATTGACGTCGGTGCACAAGAGTCAAATGTGTATGCCGGCCGGTCGTCGATATTGTACTAAATGTATTTGGCGGCATAACCGTCGAAACCAGTAATCCATCTGGAAACCAATTTGGATTGATTGAGGGAGTATATACAAGATAATTAACCTATAGTTCATTTCACCTCAGCGTGAGGCTAATAAAAATGACCGTAATAAAACCCTTACCCTTAGGCCTATTGTGCGACATCGGGGATGGGCACTTGTCGACTGCCTTTGTATTAGAGTTATTGCTGTTTGTCCCAGTGTCATTATGCAAACTTTTTTAATTGAAAGAAAAACTTAAAACAAAATATATCATTCGCTGTGTTTTGATCGCGTGATTATTTTTATACCAAATATGAAGGAAATCGGTTGATTTTGGGGAAGGCAAAGTAAATAGTTAAATCCTATATAGTAATACGTATTATTCATTTAATAAAGTTAAACAACTAATTTGTATTAATAGTTTGACAACATAATTCTTAGGTTAGGCCTATACTGAACCTACACAGGTTTCTTTAATGCATTTTACATTCACTACCACAGCAACCAAGTTAGCAAATTTAGACGTTTAAAAAATGAGAAAGCACTATGTCCATTTTCGAGGATCACCAAGTTACACTAATTTAACACAACTTAAAATTAGCAAACGCAATGTCCATTTTTTCATCTGTAGCGTGACGTGACTAACAGCTATTGAGTTAACGCCTTTGAATTTACCACTGCCTATTTTATTTGGTAAGATTTCTTCTTCTTTTACGATCCGATGTTACATTAAACTTATGGTTTATATTAGTACGTGTGTAAAACGATGAAGAAGAAGAAATGATCGACGAAATTAAAAGCGTCTTACTTTAAGACACGTATCGTGAGTGTATTTTACCTCATCCAAACAGTACTCCATTCGCCTTCTAAAGAAGTTTTCATGGTTTGATATAAATATCTAAAAATATTATCGGTCAAATAGTCTCTTCTGTTTCAGAGACAATTGTCAGGATAAACCCAACTTTATACAATCAAATTTGAATGTTTCGAAATTATAAATTCCATTAGGCGACATTAGTAAGCTAGGTTGCCTTAGAAACTTATTAATATGCAACAAGTAAAGCGCGTCTGCAATTCAGCAATATTTCAGCTCAACTCTGAGCCGTTTGCAGGGGTTTCTGGTATTTTAGAGTTATTAAAACTCGTTTACGCCCTTTTCATGAATTATTAATGACTTCATTTGAAAACGCTGTTATTTATTAGGATTAACTTTGTATTTAAATGTGTTTGTACTTTTCCAATGTACGTAATTATACAGAGAAATAATTTGATCACGCAAATAACCCGCTGACGTGAGTTGACTGAATTCCCAAAATTATGTTTATTTGTTTTAGGGTTTCAACCGAATATTTGGGAAATTTTATTGCAGTATAATTTTAATACGTTAAAGGCCGCGTTTGTAAAAGCTTGTGCTAATTTATCTGTAAATCGCATTTACTGCACAACGTTTTCAGTTTGGATTTAGTTTGTATGCACGGAAATCTATCTAATTCAGTACAATCCATTACTTTGTCACTATTTAGTCGATAATTTAAATCAAGTTTTTTTTGTTAGCATTTTTAAAACCATACTATAGTTT